>JASANF010008365.1:0-74529 GCA_030248245.1 Trissonchulus sp. WLG1_4 | reverse complement strand
TGTAAGTTATTCTTTAATATGTTTTATATTATTCTTTTTATCTTCAGGGCCCAAAAAAAGGAAGACGAGGGTAAATATAAGTGCATTGTGGAGAATCCCGAAGGCTCAAATAGCCCAGAGTCTAAAATTATCCTTTGATTGAACAATTGCTTTTATGGCTAATGTTATTCAATTCATTCATGATTAATCCTTCCGATATGCAGGTGCCATATGACTGCTTATAATTAGCTGGCTGGATTTGTTTAACTAAGTACTATGTATTCTTTGTGCTCATTATGTGCTTGTTCCCTATTTCTGTTTTAGTATATATATGATTTAGTGACCATTTATTGACTGGTTTGGCAAGTGATATCTTACTATTATCAGTATTTGAAATGTAGTTTCCTTACTTTTGGCATAGCAAAATTTTTTGTTTTTTGGCAATTTTGGTTTTAGGGCACCACTTTGTTCCTGGTTTTATTTTTTATCTGCAGGACCTAAGCAGTTGGTTGCAGTAATCTTTTTTTTCTTTCCCAGATTCTGGCCTTTGTTTAAAAAAGTTATGAGGCAACAATGTGCTACAGCGTCCTAATATTTAATTGAAAATTTGAAAAAAGTTTATCCCAAATAAGGTTTTCAATGCAGAAATGTCTTGTGCTTTGTGTTTGTTGCATTTTGTGTATGTTTATTGTTTTCAACTCAGTGCGGATAATAAGAATTTTTCTATGCTTGTATTGTGCAAATATCAATAAAGCGTTAACACTTGCTATTTTTGAAAATTTGTTGTGCTTTTTATTTATTTTTATTTTTTTTTGGATTTTTTGTTTGACAACTGACAAGTTTCACATTTGCAAATAACTTTCAAATTAAGTATAAATGTACATCAGATCATCATGTTCAATTTGTTAGCTAGTAATGTTGTATGTAGACTGTTTTTTCCTGTTGCGCCACAGCGCAACAGGTACTTTATACTTGGTTTGTATAGGATTTGCAGAATCTGTAAATTACACACACTTACCTGACAGCATGCCTACCTTTTGTGTTGTGTGCGTGTGTTTGCTCTTACCGTTGCTGTAGTAATGTGCCGGTCATAAGACTACTAATAACGCCATGTATATGCATTACCTATATAAGCTGTTATATACATATAGTAACAGTGCTTTAAATCCATCTTAAACTGATGAAATTGAAGCTTCAAAAAAACGGAGCAGGAATCGAACCGTCAGTTATCAGATTAATAATCAGAAACTCTACTATATGAGCCACCGATTCGTGACTGTCACTATCAATAACTGGTATATTGAATTTATTGGCACCGTGCAGGGGAATCGTGCTTTTAGCAATCATCACTTAGTACACATTGTGACACAAGACTTCCTTTTCACAAAAATTTTATACGTTTTAAAAAATAATGGTTTACCAATGATTGGCCCGTATTCACATACTAAGTGTAACGCTTAAACTTAGTGTTTACACTTAGTGTTAGCGCTTATAAGCGCTAAGTGTTATTCACATACTTAGTGTTTATTTAAGCGCTTAGCAAACACTAACGCTTAACTTAGCGTTTCAATTTTGTATTCACATACTTAAAATTTAGTGTTTGGCTTAGAATTAAGCGCTTAAGTTTAGGGACCTCGGGAGCTCCCTAAGCGCTAAGCGCTTAGTTAGTGGATGGTGTGGGGTAGGGGTGGGGAGAGTGGGGGAGGTTCTTGGCCGCCATGGGAAGGAAGGGCATGCAATTTAGGATATATTAGTAACATTTTCCGACCAATTCGATCCATTTTGCTCGTTTAATCGCCAAAAATAAAAAATGCACTTTGTTGTCCAAATTCGTTTTTTTACATTTTTGAGTAGAGCATCTTAATCGAAGTAATTTTTCTTCAAGAACTTCTATTTGAAAATTTATATTTTTCATGATATGCCCCCTGAAACATGCAGAGCTGATTTTGCATTTTTCAGGAATCCACCTGCTGAAAACATTTTTTACAAATGTATAGTTCGAGAAAAATATATATTATTAATAAGAAATAGTAATTTAAATAAATCTATAATCGGATTTATAAATACCAAATGGAAATGCGGATAAATAACGAATTCCGGATCCACATCAAGCAGGGAGCGCACTTCAAGCCAAAGCCAAAACTAAGCACAAAAGTTGCTAAACGCTAAGTTTAGTATAACACTAATTTTTAAGCGTTTATTTTGTGAATAACAGTTTAGTACAAATTAAGCGCTAACACTTAGCAAACGCTTAGCGTTAGTATGTGAATAACTCTTAGTATGTGAATACGGGCCATTATCTCTGGAAATCAGGTTGACACATCAAACTAAATGTTATCTCACGCTACATACTATTTATCAGTTATCAATAGTTACAGACTCTAAGTGAAGAAAGTACAAGCCGGAATAGCTTAGTTGATAGAGCGTTAGACTACAGATCTAAAGGAGCCTGGTTCGATTCCAGGGTTTCGGCTCTTTTTTAAAATTCAGGCTTTATTTTTTAACTTTTTATTGGCAGTTTTTTTGCACATTTTTTTGCCCAATAGTTGCTTTTTTAAATAGTACTAAAAACAAATTTTATGAGTTTTGTCATCTATGTAACCCTAATCTGTACTCATGTAGCCAAGAGTACATAATAGTGTCTCACTCTTTATAGAAGAAGAGTGAGACACTCTCCTTTCTGCCTGTGTTATAGCGCAGGCAGATGCGCTCGTCATTTCCAGCCCACATGTTGCCGTTTTATGCAACATGTGGGTAGCCAATCAGAAGCGACCTTCGCTTCTGATTGGCTGGACGCCTATGCACGTTTTCCAATCAGCACGCAGGCGGCTTCATGTGCTATTGCCTCAAATTTGTCAAAAACACATTTAACTTACCAGTTAACATCATATTCAGCACATACTAGCAATAATCGCTGAAAACGATGATAAAAATGTCGGCAAAATATAACTTTGGGCAAAAAAAACAAAAAAAAACCCAACCCGACCGATCATGGCAAAATGTAGCAATGAAATGACTGTAATGGCGGCCAGTGTGCTGATTGGAGCACGTGAGGCCGCCTGCGTGCTGATTGGAGCACGTGCACAGGCGTCCAGCCAATCAGAAGCGAAGGTCGCTTCTGATTGGCTACCCACATGTTGCATAAAACGGCAACATGTGGGCTGGAAATGACGAGCGCATCTGCCTGCGCTATAACACAGGCAGAAAGGAGAGTGTCTCACTCTTCTTCTATAAAGAGTGAGACACTATTATGTACTCTTGATGTAGCTTATGAACGCAGTGTTGTTTCGCGTTTTATTTCCTTTGGAATATAGATACAGCCACTGAGTTACGAAACTCTTTAATCAACAGACGCGGTTCTCTACTTTTAAATTAGAGCGCGTTTATCAATTTTTGTATGAGAGAATTTGGAACGGCTAAGCAGTAAATCTGTGCAAATGCATAACAGGATTTCATATAATTTTGTCCACATAAAATGGCCGCGTTTGATATTTCCCCTGGAATTGTGACACTCAGACCTCACCATGGACGACTGTCCCAAGGCATAATATGAAGAGTGTCAAGCTCTTCTCATTAATACGTACTTTTTGTTTGCGATTAGTTTTTAATGCGCAACAGGCCTAATGTTGTCAAACGTTAACCCTTCTAACTTCTCACTTACTAAACTACTTTTGCAGTAAACTTTTACTTGTTACTAGTTTCCTCTTCAGACGTTATTTATATCTTTAAATATTTATGTTAACAGCATGACATAGTGTATCCGATACATTGTATCTATAGCACAAGGATGGTATACTGAGATTTTGTGCTTCACTTAATCCTACTAAAAGATTTTTAGACGATCGTATTTGTAACTCGGTGGACCAGTGGTACGATTCTTGCTTCCGATGCGAGAGGTCCCCGGATCAAATCCCGGGTGATGAGAATTTTTATGTTTTTTAAGTCAAACTTTTGCGAAAAATACATAGTACAACTTAATTATTTCGTGTAGAAACTTTCAGTTGTATATTTTTGGACATTCCAAATCTTCTTTATGATTTTTTAAAGTTTTTCTGAATCCATTTTTCACACGAATTTTGAGGAAAATGGGTCGAATAACTATTTGGGTCGGGTCTTGTACTACTTTAAAGGTCCCGTAACGTAAATTATTTCAGGTGGTAAACATGGCACTGGGTGAAAATTTTAAACTTTAGGTTTAGTTATAGCTAAAATCGGGACACACTGGTGATTTTTTTTAAAAGATTTTGCCATTATGCCTTGAATTCAAAGCTATTTTGAGGCTATTTTTCAAGTTCAACAATAAACATGCTTCAATTTAGTTTCATCAGGTTTTTCTGTGTGATGTGATTAAATTTCTATTTATATCAAACAAGCTGCACATTGACTCCTTCTGTTGAAAATACTGCTGATTTTGCCCAAAGCTACCTGCTACACCGCCACCAAAGCAACAATAAGAGCTCAGAAAACTAAAAAGCATAAAACCGACTGCATTTGAGACTCTGCGTACTGGGGGACTTAGTTTTGGATATTTTACATTTACTGACGTGTGGTCACAGCACAAGATTAGCTTCATTCTAATTCAGGCTGAGTGTCATGTTCTTCCAATGTTGTGTTTGTATTGTCAAAATTTACTTTTGTTAACGATTAATTTTTACTGCGTAACAGAACTAATGTTGTCAAACGTTCACCCTGATCACTCAGTGGTACTTTTGCAGTAAGCTTTTGCTTGTTCCTGTTGCGGCACACCGCAACAGGTTCTTATGATGCCCCTGGATCGAAACGTAAGGCTGTGTGATGAAATTAACAATCGGTGTGTGTGTGTGCGTGTGTGTCTAATTATATGATGATGCCTGTGGATGACTTCGTCTTGTCTCATAAGACCCACAATAATTGCCTCTCCACAGCCAGACCGTCTCATTTTATAAAACGTCTCATTTTATAAAATATCGTCTCATTTTATCAAATATTAATCCCTTAATTACCTTCGTGTCCGCTCTAGGCGAATAGAGTTTATAGTTTGGAGTCCAGGGTGTAAGTTGTCATAAATGGGGATGGCAGTATTTTAAATTTACATTTTTAATTACGACATTATAAAATTATATATAAGTCAAATGCACGAGAATTTGTTTCAGTTGTTGAATCATTTAATTATTTATGTGGTATGATTTTGAAGTTTACGTTTGTGATGCCCCCTTGGCCACAAAAACTAGAAATATTTATGTAGGTGTGGGTGTCTGAGCAGGGGGGTGGGGAGGAAATTGTACCCAAATGTGTACCCAGTACAAAAAATACAAGAAAAGTGTAAGTACACTACTTTACTGGTATAAATCAGCATTAAAATCAGCATAAATCTACAGTAACTGTAGGTACTAAAGGTCACTAGGGTTTATTAAAAACAACAAGGTTCATTGTTTGCCTTTATTGTTAACACTAAATTTGGTCACCTTGCACACAAAGGGTATGCCGCCGTTTTATAAAATGAGACGGCATTTTATAAAATGAGACAGTTCCATAATCAGACAAAATTTTGGCCGCGGATTAAGATTTTATAAAATGAGACGTTTTATAAAATGAGACCCAATCGATGACTTTTGCAGCATGCTTCTTCACAACACTGAAATACAACGTTTAGCTTGGTGCAGGTTGTGTGTGCGTTTGTGTGTATTTTGTTCAGTGTGATTGTGCGGATCTATGTAAACACGAGTGGGTTCGCGAACTGCGTCTGTTCCTTAGGTGATTTTTGCGTATTTTCTGTTATTCCCCCACCAGTCTGGAATTTGGAATTTACTAAGCCGATTTGAATAATTTTTGCACCAATGGACTCCTCTTGACCTCAGAACTTCAAAAAACTGATTTTAAAAAATTTTAAATTTTTTAAAAAAATTTTAAATTTTAAAATTTTTGAAAATTGTTTAACTTTTAGCGATCCAGAACAGACGTAGTTCGCGAACCCATTCGTGTTTACGTAGATCCGCACAATCACACTGAACACAATACACACAAACGCACACACAACCTGCACCAAGCTAAACGTTGTATTTCAGTGTTGTAAAGAAGCCTGCTGCAAAAGTCATCGATTGGGTCTCATTTTATAAAACGTCTCATTTTATAAAATCTTAATCCGCGGCCAAAATTTTGTCTGATTATAAAGCTGTCTCATTTTATAAAATGCCGTCTCTTTTTGTAAAACGGCGGCATACCCTTTGTGTGCAAGGTGATCAAATTTAGTGTTAACAATAAAGGCAAACAATGAACCTTATTGTTTTTAATAAACCCTAGTGACCTTTAGTACCTACAGTTACTGTAGATTTATGCTGATTTATACCAGTAAAGTAGTGTACTTACACTTTTCTTGGATTTTTTGTACTGGGTACAAATCTAGGTACAATTTCCTCCTCCCCTGCTCAGACACCCACACCTACATAAATATTTCTAGTTTTTGTGGTCAAGGGGGTATCACAAACGTAAACTTCAAAATCATACCACATAAATAATTAAATGATTCAACAACTGAACCAAATTCTCGTGCATTTGACTTATATATAATTTTATAATGTCGTAATTAAAAATGTAAATTTAAAATACGGCCACCCCCATTTATGACAACTTACACCCTGGACTCTAAACTGTAAACTCTATTCGGCTAGAGCGGACACGAAGGTAACTAAGGGATTAATATTTGATAAAATGAGACGATATTTTATAAAATGAGACGTTTTATAAAATGAGACGGTCTGGCTTTGGAGAGGCAATTATTTTGGTTCTTATGAGGCCCAACGAAGTCGATTTTGTTCAGTGTGGTTGTGCGGATCTACGTAAACACGAGTGGGTTCGCGAACTGCGTCTGTTCCTTAGTTGCTTTTTGGGTCTTTTCTGTTATTCCCCCCCAGTCTGGAATTTGGAATTTACTAAGCCGATTTGAATAATTTTTGCACCAATGGACTCCTCTTGACCTCAGAACTTCAAAAAACTGATTTTAAAAAATTTTAAATTTTTTAAAAAAATTTTAAATTTTAAAATTTTTGAAAATTTTTTAAATTTTAGCGATCTAAAACCCAAAAATTTCTGTCAAGAACTCATTCCGCATTTCAGAAAATGAAAAAGTCCGCATTTTGCATAAAATTTTAAAATTTTAAAATTTTTTTGAAAAGTTTAAAATATTTTAAAACTTGTATTTTTGAAGTCCTGAGGTGAAGAGGAGTCCATTGGTGCAAAAATTATTCAAATCGGCTCAGTAACTTCGAAATTTTAGACTGGCGGGGGAATAACAGAAAAGACCCTGTTTTTTTCTGTTGTGCCACAGCACAACAGGTCTTTAATTTTGATTCTGGCGCTATAACACCTAAACTGTCTGCGTCGCTATAACACTGTCTGCGTGTTAAACGTCAGTTCATGTGTGTATGTGCGTGTGTCACCTAGATTTTCAGTGTATTTGTAGCTCAATCCTAATCAGCTTCCCTAAGTGAATCGACTGTGTACTGCTATAAGTCGGGTCGATAATTTTCAAAAAGGAGCTGCCGGAGTAGATTCGAACCACCAAGCTTCAGATTACGGATCGGACGCAATACCAACTGAGCTAAACGGCCACATAAAAACTGTTGATGTAAAGTAGTATCAACTAAAATGTAAAACAGATTGAGTTGCGGACAGATTGCGTGAGCAGTCATTAACGGTTCACCTCGGGAACGTCTCGCATAAAACTTATATTTAAGTAAGATTTTCGACGTTTTTGTTTGAGTGTATGTTTAGGTCTTTGTAGGTTTAAGTACATTTTGAATAGATGCTTCTGTTTGGACTGATACTTTAGTTGGCGGAATTTTGTATTTTCTGCGAAATGTAGTCACTCGATTGTCATGAAAGAATCACTTAATCAATACACTTCTCACTCAGTAAAGGATCTCGTTCGTACATCATTTGTTGTAAGATAAAAGCTACTTAAAGTTTTTGTTGCATAAACAACTGTAAGAACTACTATTGTAAGATAAAAACGCTTTGAATCTGTTGCATACATATTTTGCTGAAAAACACTACGTCAATATTTTGCATACACATTTTGCAGTAAGATATTTATTTGCTGCACAGCAGGTTTTAGCTGACCTTGGTCAGCTTACCTGAAAGCAATTCTTAATACTTACGGAAGGTTTTGCCGCAGATTGGGCTTGTTGCGTTTCACTGTCAGTTTTAAGCCATATCACTTGGGTATAAGTCAAATCCAGCTCTTAGGTAGTTTAGTCTCCACGTGAATTATACAAACTGTTTCCAAAGAAAAACGGAATGACAAGTATGTGGTTTTAACCCGTTGGGTTTAGTTATGAATCAAATCCAGCTCTTTGCTTAAAGTAACACTTACGTAACGTTTTATGCAAAAATTCAAATAATACTTGATCGGACATAATCAAATTTGACATAGACATTGCAAATGTAGACCGAAATATTTAAGCTAATTTTGAAATTGTTTCAAGCTTCTACGGTTATTCTATGGCTCAAAAATTGTATTTTTTGTGTTTGAGAACTTTGGAAAACTGTTTGTCAATTTTTCAGGCTCTTATACTACTCAGAAAAACCATTCATAAAAGGTCTAACCCGTTCTTATTTTAAGAATATTTTCATCAATATGTTGGTCACTTTAGTTAGTTTACAATTTAAAAAAAAATCCGTCATCTTTTTGAAGCTCTTGCCGAAGCTTTATTTTAAACTGTCAAAATGTATAGCGCCCTCACTTATGTATCGAAATTATACAGGTACTGAGTGTTACTTATGGAAATAAATACTTCAGTATAAAATGGCGCTGGAATGCAGATATGTAAATTGACGTTGGTAAACTTTCTGTTTTAGGCAATGCAAAAGTTGACATGCAGTTAATAACATGCATAGTTTCAGGCCCAAAAATGGTAGTTTAACAGTAGGACCAAGCAAAGGGTTTGAAAACCCCTAATATACATAATGTTACAGGTATTTATGTAGTTGGAAGAAAATTTTATTATTTTTTTTAAAGAAACACATTTTGCACAAAAATGAGATTACAAAATTACAATGCAGTGTGAGATATGTAAGTAAGATGAGCCATTTTACCTAAATAGTCGTAACCGTATGCGCAGTTCGCATAAAAAAATTGGGCTTGGCGAAACAGCTGGGCAGAAAATAAAGCCAAGCAGTGCTCTTCATACTTTTTCATAAACATGGTTTAAAATGCAGTGTGCACAAGTGTTCTGTTAGTAATGTGTTCGCTACTTTCTCACCTGTATATTTGTGAAAGTGAACAAGTCACCAAGTGAAGTTTACCATCTGTTTTTGGAGAAAAATTTGGCAATTACTATTGCGCTTTTATCCCGCTTGATTCAGGTATGAATCAAATCCAGCTCTTTGCTTTGGCAAAGTGGATTGATATTTTTTGTGGTTCTCCACCGGTCATCAGTCTTTTATAAAATTATGAAAAATTAAAATTATATCTTCTAATAGAATAGGATGTTTTAGTTTGGCGATACTTGATTAAGTTGGAATAAAAATGAGCTCGCAACAGGAGGAATAGACTACATAAAATGAGAGAATCACCTTGTAGAAGAATTAGTTTTTTAATTTTACCCGCCAATAATGGTGAGAGTCAATGGACTCTTTAGACCTAGAAGAATTAGGGTAGTTAAGCAGCACTGCAGCAGGCGTTCACACTGCAGAATCAATGAATATAAACGAAAGAATCTTCGGCAATGCTTCAGTTAAGTTTCAAGGCTCTTTTTTAAGAACGTTGACCCGTTTTTTGACAATTTTTCGCTGCTTTTTTCGAAGCTTGCACATTTTGACAAACGCTCCATTAACGTACGCTAACATTAACCCCCGCTCGGCGTACGCCATGGCGCATGAGCGGGCGCATTCTACAATTAAGTAGAATCAAGAGTGCATAATAAGAAGAGTATGCCACTCTTCTGCAGCCCAGCTTGGCCGCCGCGGACATGCTGCGACCATTATCTCCCCAAAAAGGCCACAACTGTGGGGGGGGTACCCCCCTACACGAATGAAGGCATATCCTATTATGTACTCTTGGTAGAATGTGCACACACGCACACTGTCTAACTACAATGTGTGAAATAATACAGCAGGCAGTGAACATTCTATTTATTAGGTATTATTAGGCGGCGCCCGATCATGCACCGGCTCGTGCGCCCAGCAATGCGCGATGGCGTACGCCGTGGAATGAGACCGCTCATGCGCCCTCGTCTGAACTTACCTTTAGACGTGAGGTGCATGCAAGTGCATAAATGGTGAGAAGGATTACCAGACAAATCAAGTGTTATTATGTGACATTAAAATTATGGACATGTTGGTCTGTTTGAAAACAGGAGTAAATAAAATAAGATATTTTGTATTTATGGCATTTATGAATTTACGGACTAAAAATACATACTAATTCATGAGCATAAACACTGAAACTTATACTAATCTGCAGCAGTTATATATAGTTTGATTGAATCTTGTATCTGAAGTGCAACAAAATCTTTCAGAAGCTACCTTTTGGTTATTTTGTCCTTATTGACTTTTTCCTGCTGCGCCACAGCGCAGCAGGCTTCTTTAGAATGAGTCTGTCGGATAATAACGTGTATGTTGAAAGGATTTGTGTGTGCGTTTGTGTATGTTCTGATCTATGCGATTGTGCGTGTATCGGTGAACGTCGGTGTGTGTGTAAAAAGCGTCTGTTCGGCAGTGGCACTGTATGCTGTAATAAAAACGTACGTACACTGTTTTCCAGGTAGTACACAGTACACACTTCATTTGCATATTCGACAACAAAGTCAGTTAGCAATTTTTGGTCTCAGAAAGTTCACATAATATGTAGTCTCACATTGATACTATAGTTTTCATTTGGCTCACTATCTCACATAGTTTCACACAGAGATTTAGATCCATAATTTGTCTTTTTAACTATGTTATACATGAAAATAGACTTGATGGCCACGAAGTCACTAATCAGCCCACTATTTGAAAAAAATCCATAGGCTTACTGGCTTACAGTACATGGTTAAGGCAAGTACAGTATTACTCATTCCGAAATGCGTTTGTGTGTTGAATGAAAGAGGATGCCCCAATTTAGAAAGAATGAAAGAGATGGAGGCGCCGGGAATCGAACCCGGGCCACCTGCTTCGAAGTCAGGCATGCTAAGGCATGCTACACCACAGCCCCCGAGTCTCATAGGCCCTAATTCTCATTTACAACAGGGTCCCCCCTTCGAACATCGTTGCGACCCTGCAACGATACTCGGTCGATACTCATGCTCCCGGGGCGAACCCGATGCCTCAAGGGCGGAGCACATTCACACGTAGGCCTCCAAGCCTACTTTAATCATACTACACTCCTGGGTTTCCTGGCTCACCCGTAACCACAGGGTTTCTCGATCGACCCAGAACGATTCTCAACCAATACCAAGGGTTTTAACCGGCTCACCCTTAACCGAAACCGAGGGTTTTCTCCGGTTCACCCCTAACCGAAACCGAGGGTTTTTCGGATTACCCATAACCGAGAAACCGATCAGAAAGAGGCATGGGGCTCCTAACCCACCTCCGAAGACGGTTCGGGGATAGGGCTGTCCTGAGGACCCGGCCCTATCCTCTCCGTCCTATGTCACGGTCGCCAGAATGTTGAATAGAAAGATGATGCCCCAATTTAGAAAGAATGAAAGAGATGGAGGCGCCGGGAATCGAACCCGGGCCACCTGCTTCGAAGTCAGGCATGCTAACCACTACACCACAGCCCCCGAGTCTCATAGGCCCTAATTCTCATTTACAACATGTGAACGGTAGCACTCACAATAATTCATAAAATTATCATTATCATTGTTTTTGCTAGTTTGTGTCATACAAATAAAAAACCGTTACGCAGACAAATTCCGAATGCAAGATTAATTTACTATCCATTAAACGCGTTACACATTTACAAAACAAACGGTGGACTGAACCAAATCGGTTTGGCTGACGATTAGCTGGAGTTGGCAGTGTCGCCATATCAGTTTCGCTCACAGATTACAAAAAAAGCCTTTTGATTTCAAATAGTACGTTCACTGAGAAACTAGGCCAATGCTGTTGGGCCCCGTTTCAATAAACTCACAGGCCCACAATTGTGAGATTTGTTAGTGCTAAATCAGGTGATTCGTAATGAATACACGTATAATTTCATTACGAATCACCTGATTTTGCAGCCAAATTTGTCACAATTGTGCGCCTGTGAGTTTATTGAAACAGGCCCCAGACATTAGACTACCAATATCGACCAATATCTTGGACCATTCGCCAGTTGTAAGCCTGACATCACACAAATGCTTTTGCGGCATTTTCAAATGAAACTGACGGGTCTGGAGAGAGATGGTCTGTTGCGAGGCCTGAGTGCCTGACTGGCAGGTGATTGGCAATTGGTACTAAACAGTTCCGTAGTAGTCCGGGCCGGGGGTTGCAAAAATCACGGTCTCTACCTTGCCAGACCCACCCTTTCTCAATACTGTTGTTGTGTGTTTAGTAGGATCGTAGGGCTGCCTAAAACCCATTCAGCTAAGCCTTACTTTTTTTAAAATCGGTCTAAGAGAACTGCACCAATGAAACTTAGCGCAGATGTTGCCGCTTAACGTTTAGTTACAACTGAGGTGTAGCTTCAATTTATCTGGGACCGATTTTACTGCAGTTTGGCTCAGAAGATTATTATTTGGTGCGCAGCAGGTTTCTTTTCACGCAGTGATAATATAGGCTTACAATTTGCACATTTTGCATTGGGCTTTGCTTGTCTATTTCTACAGTGCAATTATTCCTTATTTCTGAAAGGGAACTTTATTTGCATTAATTGTAGGAATATTTTTCAGCTTATTTGCAAATCATGGCGGCACCATCGCTTGACGGCGAGCCAGTGATCACTAAACGTGATTCCAGTCTGTTTATGGAATGCGTTGTCCAATGCAATCCTCCGCCCACGGCAGTTTGGTCAAAGGACGGCAAAGACATTGCGCCCTCGGACAAATACAAAATGAACGTAGGATCCGCTAACGGGCGCAGTAGTCTGGTCAGCTGCGAAATTGTGGTACGTATGATTTACATGCACTATCAAGCAACACAGTTTCGCAGTTCTGAAGTAGTTTGAATTTAAGGTGGTAGTGTTGCCAATGCAGTTTTAGCCATAAATTTAGCCTTTTGCAAAGAAAGAATGCTTCTTGTTTTGGAGTTTCACGTGTGCTGAGAACCTCATATGGTACGTACAAATCACAGAACATTTTTTGCCACCATAAAGGAAAATAAAAATATACGCTCGTCTTTCTTTAGACTTTAAAATGAGTTTCTAGATTCTTCACAATTTAGCATTATTGTTGTGAGTATTAACAGTTTAAGTACACCTTCAAAGCATAGTTATATTCACAAGCTTTATGAACCCGTGAAAAAGTAAAGAAAAATGCTGCTTTAGAATTATGACAAGCCAGACGCGGGGATATACAAAGTCACACTCACAAATCCGTCAGGCAATACTGCTGCCACTTTTACTGTCACTTCTGGAGGTTAGCCATTGTTTAGTTTTCAGCGCTAGTCTTGCATTTATTGCACGCGCCAGACATAATAGGCGTTATTCCAAATAGAATTTAACACAATTTAACACATTTAACACTTTAATACATTGATTTGGATAAACAAGCAAATGTGCTCATCGAAGTTGCATAAATTTCAAAAAAGTTCCAAAAAAGACATTTGAGAGTACCTGCAGCTACTGAGAGTCATGCGCCGATTGGTTTGAACTGTACCAAACTTAGTACATATTTTTAGCTTAGGTATAATATGTACATACGTAATCAACTGAAACTGAATTTAATTCATAAATCCGATTTTGGCTATTAAGGTTCACGGTTTGGATGATTTGCATAGAGTCGGTACACATTCACTAATTTCACATTAATTTTTAATTTTTTTACAATTCTAGATCCGCCTGAGTTTGTGGAGAAGCCTAAAATAGTTCAGCGTGATAGTGGTAACATTTTGGGCATCAAAGTTCATTGTAAAAGCAAAGTCGATCCTAGCTTTCGATGGGAGAAAGATGACAAACCTATTCAGGAAACGGATAGGATAAAATTTAACAAGAAAAAAGAAGGAAAGAAAGAAAACGAATATATTATTCGACTTGAAATTACCGTGAGTTTTCTTCTTTTGGAAGCGCGTGAATTGCTTTTTTCTTTTATCATTTTTAGCACATTATATATATACTTCTTAAGTTTACCCTTGCTCTAGCATATGTGCTTACTATGTATGTCATTCTTCCTTGTGTGTACTGTGTAGCTGTTTGATTTGAAGTTTTTTAGTAGGGTTTCAGTAGTCACAAAACTGCATGTACATAAATTAAGGGAGAAAGTAAAGTAGAGATAAAACTTGGACAGTACTTATTGTTCCTTCTAGAGAAAATTGTTTTTGTTTTGAAATGTTTTGAAATCAACTCTGCATAGTGTAAAAGTAGCAGCCACATGTGCATATGATTAACAAGCATGCGGTACAATAGTTAATCTGCCTTTGATTTTTCCCTCAATAAACATGAAGCACCTTTAAACCGTTTGTTGTGGTCTTGTTTTGGCTTTTTAACCTTCTTACCTAACTTTAGTAATATATAACCTATACTCTTGCTATAACGAATAATAGTTGTGAATTCTTGTAAAATGAGTCGGCGAAATTAGTAAGAATTGGTTTATATTTAGCTTGACTATATAGTTACGTAACTAAAGTACGCTAATCACATGTGTTTATAGTAGAATTGATTTTGTGTAGGGTTAGCACGACGTAGAGTGCATTCAGTTAATTTATACGACTGTTACGTGAAGCACCGGTTCTTGAACAAGTGCGAGCAACGCCCGAGTTTATGCTCAGGACCAGGAGTACAAGACTAGGGCTGCACGTGCCAATAGTTGCTAAGTGCATACTACCGTTATTTTAATAATGGAATTTATTTTTAATATTAATATTAATATAAATACAATCCTTAAAATATTTTTAATTTAATATTAATATAAATAAAGTTTGCAATTTATTTTTAATTTAATATTAATATAAATGCGATTCCTAAAATATTTTTAATTTAATATTAATATAAATAAACTTCTCAATTTATTTTTAATTTAATATTAATATAAATACGAAAATTTTAGATTTTTAATATTAACCCTTTAATTCCCAGAGCTGCCATTTGGCACATCACGTGATGAATACCCAATCGGGGGCCATAAAACTTGATTTGTTCATTCTATTCAGCTGAACTGCAAATTGTTTTTTCAGAAAGCTTACATCTTTATATTTAGTGGCCAAATTTTGAATCTTCTGCCACACAACAAAACCTATGCTTCCATAAGCAATGTGCAAATTTAACTTTTTTATATCGCAAAAGTAGTATTTTCTTCGTGACCTCATCAAGATTTTGTGTTGCGCCGCTAGCAGTCAACTTTGTATGCATCAGATACAACAAATGTACTCTATTGCTAGCCTTCAATTATGGCAAGCGCACGACTTTTGTGTTAATACTCTAGGGGGAGGTACATATTATGCCTGAGCGATGGCGCAATTTTTTCACAAATTCTCAACTTTGAGCGCTTATAACGCAAAAACGGTGCGTCCTAGACAATTAATCGACTGACTATGTTTTGTGCATCATTCATTTCTCTATCGAATGGTGGTTTCGCGATCTCTCGACGATGCACGTAACTCGAGCAATGATCAAAAAACTAGAAGGTGTCAGAATCAGGCTGCCTGGCGCGAGATGCTCTGGTCATTAAAGGGTTAATATTAATTTTAATATTAATATTTCCAAAATTATTGGTTTTAACTAGTGCTAAAAGCACAGACATTGCAAGCAAATGCAATAGTGTTCACCCTTGTCATAAACGGTATACTTCAGTGACGCTATAACGTTCTCTAGGCACTCAACACTGTCACAGTTCCACCACATTTCCTGTTTCGCTTTACAGGTGTGGTCCCTGAGTTTCTGTCCTTTTGTGATTACGATTTGTCCTTTCCCTCAAAAACTGTCCCTAAGCTGCATGTCCTTGTGTTTGCTCTGTCCTTGCTGTTTTTGGGGTGACTAATTTTTACTCCAATGGAAAAAAATGACGTTGAAATCGTAGACAATCGCATGAGAAGTTAAAAGCAACACCACTAGAATCGAAACAATAACCCGGAGGGAGTTTGTTTTTATTTTAGTGACACCCACAACAATAATGCACGGGGACAAGATTTGGCACCCCACGTAATAAATAGTGAATCCGGGGGCCTTATCCAAAATTGCATTCAACGGATTGGATTTAAATTAAATTTGCTGATAGCGCAGCACAAAATAAAAATAACCGGTTGAAATTTTGCCCCACATGGCTCACATACAGTACCTCGGTATGCGCCAGGTTTCAATAAATTACGTTTAACTGACGCTGCGTTATTGACGAAATAAAGTTAAATCTATTCCGATAAATCCAATTTTGGATAAGACCCCAGGCTATGAAACTTTGCTAGCTTACATACTCTAGTCTACTAACAAACATCGCAGGTTTTTTTCTGGAAGTTAAGTTCTTTGTGTTACGTATCCAAATGTTGGAACAACTCCCACGAATGAACAACTCCTTCAACAAAATTGCATAATAATAAGCAGCGGCGTAGCCAGGAAAAAGTTTCGGGGGGGAATGACTTTTCGATTGTTTGAAACGTGATAAAGTGCACTTAATGGCGATTTTAACGAAAAAACTACACATATTAGCATTTAGTAACTAATTTCGACCACAACAGCATCGAACTTATGTACATAATAGGAGCTCATGAGCTAGCTAGCTGAGCAGTTGAGAGCTCAAAATACCGAAAATTCCAAAATCCCTGTGCTGGCAAGGGTCCTGAAGCTAGCAAATCCGCAAATTTTTCGTAATTTTTTTAACATCAAAAACACTGTACATTGGCTAAAAATGTCATTTTTGTGCCAATAAAACAGCTGAAACGATACACTATACACTGTATTAAGAAAAAATACATACTGCACAATACAACTATATGCACATGCATATGCTTTCAGGCAAGACAAAAGCAAAGAACATTAACCTAAAGTTGCAGAACTGGGGGCGGCAGCCCCGGAAAAAAATTTCGGGAAAATTTTGATTTTTAGACCAAATTTGGTCTATTGTAGACGTATCTGAAATTTTTTTCGGCCGGACCAAAAAACCAAAGGGGGACCCTTGTGTAAAATTTCAGTCAGAAAAAAATTTCGATTGAGAATTCCCCCGTTCCCCCCTCTTAAGACTCTTCCCTGATTTTAGGGGGGTGCCCCCCCTTGAATCAAGGCGTAAAAGGGCTATTTTGGCGGAGCATCGTTCCAGCCAATTAGCTAGAATAGAAAAGAGTGTCACAGTCTTCCCTATTATGTACTCCTTTTAGGTTGGTTTTCGGTGAGAATTTTTTTTTTTTTCGTCACCATAACTCACTTTTTTTTCTTCCCTTCCCTAATAAATTAAATCATACTAAAATTATTTTTATTATTCTAAATTATTTAATATCTTTCTTCCTTGCTATTTTATGAGTTTTAGTCCCATTTTAACGGATTATACTCTTCCCATCTCTTTTTTCTTTTTGATTTTATTTTTTTAGTAAATATTTTTTATTTTTTTTTTAAATAATATTATTTTTTTTTTTTTTTTTTATATTTTTAATTTTTTTATTTTTTTTGTGATTATTTTTTTTTTTTTATTTTTTTTACTTATTATTATGTATAAAACTACTAGCAAAGGACACCCACTCCTCGCTGCTTATTATGTTTTAGAGATTTTATTTTTTTTATATTTTTTTTTTTTTGAAAATATTTTTTTTGGAATTTTAAGTTTTTCTTGTTGAGGGAGAAAATTGGGGGAATGGGGATTTTGTGGGATTGTAAGATTTTTATTTTTCCTTTACCTGTGGAAAAATCCGCTTGTAGGATAGGATAAAGCGCGCTATTTACTTTTCGGGGTTTTGGAGGCTTTTTTATTTTTTACGTTTAGTCCGATTTATATAACCCTTTATTCGGTAAGGATCCTGGTTACATGTTTGCCTGGCCGCCTGGGTCCGAATGGTACCTATGTATCTTGCGACCCGACATGATTTTCGTTAAAACTATTAGCCTCAAATTTTTATGGTGCCGTTTTAGTCCATGCTGTCAACTGTGAACACCTTCACGCAATCGATGTTTTACTATTATTCAGAAAATTAATTGTGAAAACTTTGCGCCATCGCTCAGGCATAATATGTACTCACCCTAGAGTATTAACACAGCAACCGTGCGCCTGCCTTACTTGAAAGACGAAGGCTAGGAATAAACTACAAAAATGACTGTATCTGACTATAGAAGGCTGGGCTGACGGCTGACGTTGCAGTCAAAATTCTTAATGCGGCCACAAAGAAAATACTACTTCTGCTATAAAAAGTCACATTTTCATATTGCTTAGTGAAGCGCAGGTTTCGTTATGTGGCAGTAGGTCCAAAATTTGGCCGCTAAGCACAAAGGTCACCACTTCCTGAAAAAAATTTTGAAGTTCAGTTGACTAGAATAAATATGTCAGTTGTCAAGTACTGTAGTCCCTGATTGGGAGTTTATCACGTGATGTGTCAACTGGCACCTCTGAGGACGGCGGGTTACTAGGGCAAAGGAATAGGCCCCTTAACACAAAAATAATAGCCATGCCAATGTGACTTCACGGACAAATTTCGGGTTGAACAGCGAACACCTGAGCTACGCTGTATTTAAAATAATATTAAAATTGTAAAAAAGTGCATTTTTAATATAAGACACGTTCTCACTCAGAATCGAGCTTTTTCGAGATAGCTTTCGCAGTCGAAAAAAACGACTTTCTCCGATCGGGCTCAAATTTTGTCCAAACATTGTAGCACATAACTTATTAAGCTATGCAAAGTTTTAGCTCCCGAAATTGATCCTGACAGGAAATACGACCTTTCAAAAATTGACATTTCGAGTGAAAAATCGATGTCTGAGTTAACATTTGTAATTCTTTATAAAAATTTATCCAAGCAAGTTTGGATGATGAAAAGATTGTCCTAGGTGTAAAATAAGTTGAAAAAGTCAAATCTGAAGTTATTTTTGCTGTAGACTGCAAAAAATGCAAAGATTTTGGCCATTATTTCAAAAAATGCCATTTTCGCTAAATCACATTTTGACCCCAAACTATACCCGGAACCCCCACGTCCGTAAATGTTAAAACGGAATCTAGGACGTTTTTATAAGCTCTAAAACATATCAAAAAATTAGCAAAATCGAATAATCCTCCGGGGGTCCAAAATGCCAAAAACTGAAATTTTGCATGTACTGGCTGGTGACTACCTCTGACTTAAAAGTCCTGTCTGTACAGTAATAAACTGCTTTTATGCGCCGAATAGCCAATGTATGTGCGTACCATAGACCCAGGCATAATACCATATGGTTAATTTCATTGGTGAATGTATGTATCTGATACAGTAATTAAATTAAGTTTTGTCAGCTAACTTAGCTCGTGCAATAAAAACACAAAAAGCTTATTATTTTGGTCAATATTTCTGTTTGTATCATTTGTACCGATAAACTTATTACAAATAATTAAATGTCTTTATGACCCTTAAATTATACCTAAAAATTAGCCATGTCGATTAATCCTTTGTGTGTCAAAAATGGCAGCAACAATAACTCATGCGTTTTTTCGTTTCTGACTAATGACAACAAGTCCAAGCAAAAATCAAGTCATGAATATACTTTTTTTAGTCCAAGTATTATATAATTAAATAAACCATATTTTTTATTAACAATTTTATTTTCACTTTACATGGTACTGCATACTGCATTCTACAAAGTACGTTAGTGTGTACTTGTTTTGAAATATACAGTGCGATAAGTTACGATAAGTATACGATAATAATGACGATAATAACTTAATAATAATAAGATGAACGCCTACAGCAGTGCAATAATCTATTGCACGCTATGAACTAGCGTTCACTTGGTTATTGACGTTAGTTATTGCACTGTTTTCTCAAGACAGGTATGATTATGCAAAAGAAAATATTTCGGTGAAATTCTACCCTCAATTCTATTTGCTCATTCTGCTACAGTACAACATACAGCTTTGAGTGCTCCCCTTAAAATGGTGCCCTGCTTTCCTGCGTTCGTATCATATTTAATGTGCACGGCAGTCTGTTTGCAAAACTAACTAGACAAGGTTAGCAATCCCTTTTAATGTTTTATTAATGTGTTTCGATGATAGCAGAACGATAAGGATTGATTAAGCGCAGTTCCATACTAGTGTTGTACATATCTCATTCGGCCAATCAGTCAAACAACGCTGAAATAAACAAATGTTAACATGTCTAGCCGCATGCTTGATAACCTAAATTCCCACGAAAAAGCTGGACCCTGAGCTGGAACAAAAAGAAACACGCAATTTCATTACAGAGAAACCAAGAGCACATAATAGCTTCTCACTCTATATAGAAGAAGAGTGAGACACTCTCCAGCCTGCCTGAGTTCTAGCACAGGCAGATGCGCTGGTCGTTTTCAGGCTACATGTTGACATTCTATGCAACATGTGACTGGCCAATCAGCGCGTAGATTCCTTGCGTAACACAGCTTAGTATATAATCGCTGATGCGTTGATAATTATTAAGGTAGGGATAAAAGCTTAATAACTCATTATTTATTCACAGTCTGCTTGCAAAAACATTAAAAAAGGTTTGCAAATACCTCTAGGAATATTTTGGCAATCTTTCATCGAAATTGATTGAGAAACTTTTGAGATATAAACTTTTCTGAATTTCTTCAAGGTTTCTCAATCAATTTCGCTGAAAGTTTGCCAAAATATCCCCAAAGGTATTTGCAAACCTTTTTTAATGTTTTTACAAGCAGACTATGAATAAATAATGAGTTATTAACCTTTATTCCTATCCCGTTTTATGATTGGAGCACGTGCACAAGCGTCTGCCAATCAGAGAATAGAAGCTCGCTTCTGATTGGCCAGTCACATGTTGCATAGAATGTCAACATGTAGCCTGAAAACGACCAGCGCATCTGCCTGTGCTAGAACACAGGCAGACTTGAGAGTGTCTCACTCTTCTTCTATATAGAGTGAGACGCTATTATGTACTCTTGGAGAAACTAATAGCGCTATCAAGATTAAAGCGAGGAGTCTAAAAAATCACGCCACCTGTTTTCTCTCCAATTTCGGCAATTTCTGGTCACACTTTAGTTTGTATATTCTTGTACTGATTATCAAGCGCAGAAGAGAGATTTGTCGATTGCTTATTTTAGGGTCCTCAGAAAGAGGATGAAGGCAAATACAAATGCATTGTGGAGAACCCCGATGGATCACACGATCAGAGCTTGAATTTATCCTTTGATTAATTCCATTTTGTCGTGTGATCGTGTGGCATCGCCCTATTTTAGTATCTTATCTTTGGCCCATTACTATGCTTGTTATAGTGTCCTGACGTTGCTGATTTGTCGATTTAGGCGTTTCGGATTCATTTTAGTGTATTAATATAATTTTAAGCAGAATAAAAACGTTTAACAACCTGTTGCGTAAATTTTCCGTTTGTATTCAATGAACCCAAAAGTTTGAAAAAATTTAAGCAGTGAATTTATGCGCAGTATAGATAGATTAGATAGTTATTGTAGCTACATAGATAGCCATTATCTGCGGCAACATTAATCCTTCTGAAATATCCGACAAAAAATATTTAGAGATAGAGATTAATTATTGACTTATTTACTTTTGCTAATTTACAAATTTGACCTCTTATAAAGTAATCAAGATAATTTTTCAGTGGGTGTTGCTGCTTGCTTAAATCTGTAAATTAAATCTGTAGCTGTCAAATCGTGATGTAGGTGTTTATGTCCGACAGGAAATTTATTTTACTTAACCTTTGAGTATATAAGTAGCTTATTTTTGTAAAGTAAAAGTGTTTAATGTTTCTTGTAATATTCTTGAAATGTTTCTGTCAGTGATACTTAAGGCCGCACCAGTGTTCATGGTGGTTCTGGTTTTGCTTTGTACGGTCCTTAGCCATTCTACATCTCAATTGTCGAGCGATACGGAAGGATTAGATCTGTCGCAGGACCGGTGGTGGGAAAATGTCACACGCCCTTTGGTGAAGTTTTACGATAACAAAGTGTATATGTGTACAATGATGTGTGCCGAAGTCAGCTTGGCTGAAACTCTTTCAAATCCCGTTGGCGCATTGCGTTCCTGCTGCCGGGTGTTTACTATCAGCTCTTGGGCGAAGGCTTAAACAATAAAACAGTGCCCTCCTAAATGATTGTTTGTTGTCTTTTCGTGTGTGAAATGTCATAAACGCCTCTTGACTTTCTTATAGAATGGTACTAATATTTTTGTGATCAAATAGTAAAAGTTCCATAGTTATCATATCTTTACGACAATGACTGGGCCATGACTTGGCGCAAGTTTGAGTTTATGTTTTCATGGACAAGCAAATTATTGCAAAATTTTGTACTCCGCAACCTACCAAGGGTAGGGGGACAATCTACTCCGAAAAGTGTTCAGTCACTTCATTCACGTTTATGTTGCTTTTCTTCCACGGTTCTCCTATATTTCACCAGTCCATCTTTGACCAAGATCCAGTCTGACCAAAAACTGCTGGACCCTGAGACAAAAATAAACAGTTTAGTAGTAGGAATAGGAATCAAGAAACCGTTTGATAATTGTGTAACCGTTTAGTAAACGTATAACCGTTTAGAAACCGTGTAACCGTTTAGTAGAACCGTGTATCCGATTACACGTTTGTGTAACCGTTTAGTAGAACCGTGTATCTGGTTACACGGTTACACGTTAGTAACCGTGTAAACACACGTGTAACCGTTACACAGTTACTAAACGGTTACACGGATACTTGGCGTGTACACACGGATAATATCCGGGGGGATGATTTGCCCCGGGGTATTTTATCCGGGGGGATGATTTGCCCCGGGGTATTTCATCCCCCCGGATGATTTTCTAGGGGGGATGATTTACCCCGTGACACCTCATCAGAACACCTTAAACTACATAGTTTTGTTTGGGTTGTTTTTTTTTTTTTTTTGGTTTTTTTTTTTTTTTTTTTTTTTTTTTTTTTTTTTTTTTTTTTTTTTTTTTTTGAGTTATTTTTTTTTTTTTTTTTTTTTTTTTTTTTTTGTTTTATTTGTTTTTTTGGTTTTTGTTTTTTTATTTTTTTTTCTTTTTTTGTTTGTTTTTTTTTTTTTTGTTTTTTTCTTGGGGGGCTGGTTTTTTTTTTTTTTTTGTGCGGGTTTTTTTTTTTGTTCTTTTTTTTTTTTGTTTTTTGTTTATTTATTTTTTTTGTTTTTTGTATTTGTTGGGTTTTTTCGGGTTTTGTGGGTGTGGGTCTTGTTCTTTTTTTTTTTTGTTTTTTTGGCTTGTTTTTTTATTTTTATTTTTTTTTTTTTTTAAAAGGTTAGATAGGAAGGAAGATAAAGTGAAAGAGGGCGACGATGGAATTGGGAATATATATTTTTAAAAAGAAAGAGAGGGAATAGTAGGTGTTGTGTTATATAGATGAAGAAAATACAAAATAAAAAGTTATATGTTGGTAGGGGGGGCGGGGAAAAGGGAAAATGGGTGGGGGGGCGGAGGAGGATTTAATTGGATTTTGGAATGAAAATTAAAAAAAGATATGAAAAAAAAAAAATAAATAAAAAATAAAGGATGTATAAGTGGGTTATAAAAAAAAAAATTTTTAAGTTAAATAAAGTAAACAAAAGTAAAGTTTACTTTTTTCTCTACATAGCACAAAGTATGCTTGTTAAGTTAATAATCAAGTTACAATTGACTATTATGGTGACGCTGAGAGTCGATACATATTAAACTATAAATATCAAACGCGGTTATTGTTTATTGTTATTGTTATTGTCTAGAAGATGTTTCAGTCCGCGCGATGCTGCTTGAGAGCTCGAACTTTTAGAAAATGGTCTCGAAAATTATATGTGGAATTATGAAAACACCTCAATGACAAAAGCTGAGAAATTTCACAATTTAGGGGATTCTATAGCACTTGCGCATTTGGGTTTAGTTTAAAATTTAATGATTTGACTAGGGCTCGAAGCGCCTGACGTCAAGTCCCAATTCTATGTGTAACCTTAGCTAGAATTGATAATGCTAGTCTTATCGTGGCGGCCAACTTCAAAGATATGCAAATTAGGTGTTTGAGTGCATGTACATATATAAGGCCCCAGCTCGTCTCTATCGCGTCTTTGAGTTTGTGGTAGTCGGTTTTAGAATTGGTCTCTGTTCCACTGCTAGGCAGGGCAATCGTCAATACTAGGACACTTTCAAACATTGATCAATTCACAAATTCACTCAAATATATCAAGGTAACGAAAATAAAAAAATAACAATAACAACAATAGCTAATATGGACACCGTGATAGCCGGTGTAAAGAAGCAGTTTTAGGGTAATAGTCCGATTGGTTGGTTCTGTTCTATTTTCCACGTGTAGCCCCTGGCCGAACGGCTGGTTGGTTTCGGACAGTCCTCCCGCCTCGCGGAGGTCGTCCTTCGGTACGGCGTGAGGTGTAACTAAAATAAATGAAAAACATGTGGAAGCTGTTTTGTGTCTGGGTAGGGAGGGCGGGTTATCAATTCTAGCTAAGGTTACACACAGAATTAGGACTTGACGTCAGGCGCTTCGAGCCCTAGTCAAATCATTAAATTCTATGTGTAACCGCTAGAATTGATAATGCTAGAGTTCAAAGCTACTAGGACGCCGTACCCGTTAAGTATAGCATCTGAATAACAAGCATTGTCGTGTACGTCTCGCAAGTAAAACGTTGCAAAGGTAGAGGTGTGTGACCAATTTGCTGCCTGTAATAATGTTTCTAATGGCACACCTTGCCGATGAGCGGCGCTTACTGACGCAGAGCGGGTAGAATGTGCGTTAAAGCGAGTAATGTCTAATCCCGCAAGTCCGAGTGTAAGGCTTCACCTGGGAGAACCTCCCTATTCACACGTACACTTACCTTTTCATATTACACATTTGTGAATTAACGCTCAATATATTTTAACGTTATATACGTACTCACTCCCTTCTGTGTGTGTACGCTTGGTCATGTGTACGATTGGTAGCCTGCATTGTAAAAATAGTCAGTGTGTGTGTGACTCTTGGCCTATAAGGCGGTGCGTCTAATCTGTTGGTCTAATTGCTATTCTGCCTTTCTGCCAGAATGGCCCCTGTTACGTTTCATTAAATATATTCTTTTATTCGTTCGCTCGCGTACTTCTTGGGCAGTTTAGGCCTAGTGGCCCTGCCAGTCTAGCTCTATTTGCCCGGGGCAGTATCGGTCTAGTGAGGCCCTGCCACCCCTGCGTTCCGTATGCGCCGTGATCCGCCCCTCACCGTTGCTCACTGCCCCGCTCAGTGAAGCCCATTCAGGCTTAGCGGGCAGTATTGACTCTGTGTGCTGCGCCTACTGCGCCTTGCCCCGTAGAGTAGGTAAGCCCCCTTTCCCGTTGGTGTCCGGCAACCCCGGCGCGCACGGAAGACCCCGCTCATCATACCTGGAAGCCCCGCCGGCGGTGCGGTCGAGGCTACGGGCGAGTGAACGATCCTCCCCAGATAGCCGGTACCCACTGTTCCCGCTTGGGCCATTAGTAGGTGCGGCAACGAGTCGCCTTACACGAGCGTCGTTTTAATCCAACGAGCGATCGTCGTCGCGGTCACGTGGTTGTGGGGTTTGCAGTGCGAAATAAATAACTGTGATTCCGACCGTAGATCTAACGTGGCCACACGATAGTCAGCTAGACACCTCACTGGACACAAGTTAACGTTGTCAGGAAAAGCCGTGTAGGTTAGTGTCTGTGCTGGTCCTTGTCTCCGCGTCTTGGTCATTCCCAAGATCTGGAAAGACCATTTACTGTCCGATATTTGAAGACATTGAAGGTCCAGTTGCGCCAGCTCCGAAACCCTGTTGGGTTGGCACAGTGCACATAAAGTAACAGTCTTCAAAGTCA
The DNA here is from genome assembly GCA_030248245.1 of Trissonchulus sp. WLG1_4. Lineage (NCBI taxonomy): Eukaryota > Metazoa > Nematoda > Enoplea > Enoplida > Ironidae > Trissonchulus > Trissonchulus sp. WLG1_4. The sequence goes on along the minus strand of JASANF010008365.1, from coordinate 48,553 downwards.
ACTGTTTGAGGTTTAGGGTACTGTTAGTCCATGAGTCGAGCAGCTGCAGGACAGAGTCAACATCCCATGTGTAGTCGTATCTAGGTCTCAGTGAGTTCGATCTAAAAATACCCCTAAGTAACCGACAGACCATAGGGTCGCTACCTAAGTCACGCTCAGACACAATTTTTATTACAGCAGAAATACTGGAGCGATAGCAATTTATGGTTCTGTACTGTAAGCCAGATACAAAAAGGTCACCTAGGAAGTTGCAAAATTCACTTAAGGGGGTAATGTCGTTTTCGTGGTTTTTGACATTTCAGTGTAATTTTTGCGCCCACAGAACTCAAGCTAAAAACGGACTACGGCTTCGAAACTTTAACCACAATATCTTTAGGAAAATATCCCCACCCGTTTTTTTCCTTTTCTAAAAATAGTTTGTAGAGTCGGTGTTATGGGCTTTTGAAAATTTTAGAGAAAAGTCAAATTACGTGATTTTTGCACGAAAATGTCATTTTCTCAACGTAGAAACGACTTATCAACTATATCAAAAAACGGGTGGGGATATTATGTCAGTGCATAACTGCAAAAAGTTTAGTAGTTGTTGGCTGATCTTGAGTTTCATAACTGTGGCGCAAAAATTAGTCAAAAAATCCGCTGATGGGGTGTATTCAAATGATAGCAGCAGTAAAATTGCAGAAGATAATCTGCTTTTAAATATAGTTATTTTAAACCTAGAAGGTTTAAAAAACACCTAAAAACGCAATTAACCCCTTAAGGGGGGGGCTACCCAGGTCAAAAATCAAAGTTCTCCAATTTTGCTTATTTTCACATATGTTACTCCCCCAAGGCACCCCAACGTCAGATGAGAACAATTAAGCTTGAAGGTGCACTTTTGGTTCAGTGCGTTAGTCAGTGTATTTACATAGGCAAAAGTACGCAAAAAAGCCTAAAAGTAGCCCTTAGTTGAACAGTTCTAACACAAACCACATCAAGCCATTCAGGCTGAAACTTGGCATAGTAGCTGCCCACATGCATGCACAAAATCGTGTGATCCGGATTTTTGATATGTATTTTCAATTCTAAAATCGAGGGCGAAATGTGAAAAAATGGCTGTTTTTTGGGCACGCCAAATTTGAGTGATTTTACATTTGGCGTCACTGCTCAGGCCATGAGCAAAAATTCAAAAAATTGGATCATTGAGGTTGAGATATGACATTAGGCTATCGAATCATGTAAAAATCAGCTTCGTCAGTATTAACAAAAATTTCGAGTAAAGGAACGCTTTGTGAGCACAAAAAACTTTTTTTTGCGCCTATTATTTACACGTAAAATAAAATTTTTTGGGAGCCCCTAGTAAAAAAATTGGCAAAAGCATTGGTTCTAGTTTGTTACATCTGCGATGCGCCTTCCCTGGGGCTAAATTGTGTGCAAATTTGAAGCGAATCGGAGAACCTAAAATTTTCACTTATTCAGGTAGCCCCCCCCCTTAAATGTGGTCGAAGAGGATCAATTTTCCGAAAAGTACAGCAGCGAGTCCACGCTGTGAACGCTGCCTCGTACTGCTTTTTAGTACCTTTGGCCCAACTTGCCAAACACAGTTCGGTAGCCGACGCCGAAAAGCCTCTTGAGCGCAGTGTTCGCTCGACACTAGACATGCCGCTAATCGCAGCGTCTTGTTGATTAAAAGGGGGTGCGGCTGATCTGTCAGTGGGCTGCGCAGAAGTCCGTAATGGCCTGGTAGAAGCACTGGGTTGGCTGTTAAGTGTGCAAGCAAACCCGGCCACCAAGACACTGGTCCAGACTGGTACTATGAGGAGGAGCGCTGCGTGATCTATGTCCAATTTTTTCAGCACGGCACCTATAAGACAAAACGGTGGGAAGGCATAACCTTTAATTTCCTTCCAGGAGAAGGAAAGGGCGTCAATCTTAGAGGCTTCTGGGTCAAGTTTCCAAGAAGCAAAGTCCGGTAACTGAGCAGTAGCTCTCGAGGCGAACAAGTCAAAGTCTGGTCGGTAGTCTAAGTAGGCGCAGAGTTGATTGAATAGTGAAGGATCTAATTGCCATTCGCTAGAATCATTGAAAACTCTTGATAGAGCGTCAGCTGCTGTATTGTATTTGCCTGGTATGTGTTCGACTAAGAGGTTGCAGGGTTGCAGTTCCGCTGCAAACAAAACTCCCAAATCTGTAAAGCTACGTCATTTAGCACCGGGACCCGCGTACCTCCCTGGTGTTGCAAATATGCTGCCGCTGTGCTGTTATCAGTCTGTATCATTATATTTGCGTTGCGAATATGGCGAGTTAGTGCTTTGATACCTAACAGAATGGCTAGAAGTTCCTTATAATTAATGTGGCGACGTCTATCAGTGTTGGTCCATAAACCCTGGGTTGAGTTGCCGTTGCTAACTGCGCCCCAACCGATGTCCGATGCATCTACTGTCACAGTAACTTCTGGAGTGGGTTGTATCAGTTCGCGTCCGTTCCAGCTAACGACCTCGTTTGCCCATCGGTCTAGTTCAGTTTTTGAATTTGAATCCAGCGTCACATATGTGTCATAAGTACCTGTTGTTGCAATTTGCGGAGGTACGCCGGTCCCGGTGCTAGAGCCTGTGTTATTGCAGATAGTTTTCCGAGTAGGTGTGCTAGATCTCGGCATGTGACCTGATTAGTCGCCTTAAATGTGGTGCACAATCTAACTATCTCCTGCAGTTTGGCTTGTGGCACTGAGATTTTTTGCGACGTTGAATCTATAATGAAACCTAGATATTCTATATTTTGTGTGGGTGAGAGTACAGATTTTTCCAAGTTGATAACGTATCCCAATTTTTCCAGGACGTAGCATGTCAGATCAATGTGCTCCCTCAACGTCGCCTGATCATGCGCTATTAGCAGCAAGTCGTCTAAGTAGGCTACTAGACTCACGCCGTGTCGCGTAGTGTGGCTAGCGCAGGCTTCAAAAGTTTTGTAAAGACTCGGGGAGAAGAGGAAAGACCAACAGGGAGCGATTTAAACTGGTACAACTGATTTTCCCACTCAAATTGTAAAAAGATTCTGCTGGCTTCACTAATGGGTATAGTCAAATAGGCATCCTTTAAATCTACTTTGGCCATGTAGCAACCCGGGGACAGTAGGTATGGCAGGCAGTGCAGACCTTCCATTTTGAAATGCATATAGCTGACGTACTGAGTAAGCTCGCGTAAGTCTATAATAGGACGAATACCCCCTCCCTTTTTGGGGACAGTGAATAATTGTGATACAAACCCGTTGGTTGAAACTATTTCTATGGCCTTTTTAGTCAGTAATTTATCAATTTCAGACGCTATGACTGTTTTGTCTTGATCTGAAAGGTTGCGGTAGGACGCAACTCGGTATGGCGTTTTGGGGGTGGACGTAAATTCGACTTTGTAGCCCTGCACTGCCTGCAATACCCAAATATCTGATGTGAACTGTCTCCAATTCATTACAAAATGCCGTAAGCGCCCCCCCCCTATGGTATCATCTACAGGCTGAGTGACTAGGTCTAAGCATGCAAATTCAGCGTAGTTGTTCCATCTTTGGTTGGCGCTTGGTCTGGATTGCCATGTGCTGGAATTCCTGGCTGTGTAGTAGGGTCTACCGTATGACCCGGAACGGCGCCCAGGGTCCGGATATTTTGGCCGTTGGCGTTGCCGCAACGCTTGTCCGACAGCGTCGTCAAGCGCTTTCCAGTCCTCCGCGTTCTTCACAATTGTATCACGTAGCTCTTTTCCGAAGAGCGTTGGGACTTTCTCTCCCCGTCGGTCTAGAGTAAAGGAGGAGCTGTCAATAGGGGCCTGCTCCATGACGTCCCGCACTTGATTTTGGGCGCCAAGAGCTTCCACGGCTAGCGTGCGCCGTAGCGCTGTAATTTTTTGCCGTAGGCGTGCATTGTGTGCCAATGCATGCTTCAGCCCATCTTCAATGTCCTGTTTGCTGCCAGACCCATTGTGGACTGCCGCTGCGGCCAGCAGCAGAGGAACATCAGTGTCCAAAGCCGACCGGTACAGGTCTTTCAACATCGCTTCCGTATCCTTTTTGAACGGAAGTTGTTTGGAATTAATGTAGGTCAGTAACTCAGTAGTGTTTTGTCCATCTCTGGGCAGTTGAACAAAAAGTGATCTGGGCGACCTACTTTCCGAGAAAAGTCTTTAATTTGGTCCAGTCCCACTTTTCCTGGGAGGAATTCGTCGGCAAGTCGCTTTGAGAAGGCGTCTAGCTTGAATCTCTCGCTTTTGGTAGCCCCTGGCGCTTCATAAGCCGGCATTTTTGTCAACGGTGGAGTGCTTGTACGCCTGTGACTTCGTTTGCGTGGCGGAGATACACTCGTGCGCTAGGGGCGCTGCACGCGCCTCCGGCTTCGGTGAGACGGCGCCGGGGACTGCGAGTGTTACATAGCCTGGGCGGTCTGAGTGGCATCCAGGTTACTGGCGTCTGGGCGAGACCCCCGATCTGGGGTTCGCCGAGGAGAGGCGGTCCCGCTCCGGTTCGAGCCATGGGACGTAACACCAACAGAGGCAGCTGTACGGCCTTCCCGATCTGGAAGCCTATGCACATCCTGGCTAGCGCTCCGGTCTGAGCGTCGCCTAGTAGTTTTCGGGCGGCTCGATGTCCCCCGATTTGGAGACTCAAGCGATTCTTCTGACGAAGCCGAACTGCTTCGACTAGAAGAAGACCGACTGGAGGAAGAGCTGGCGCTCAAAAAGCGCGTTCGAGCTCGGGCAACCGAACGAGCAGGCGACTGAGCAGTGCGGCAAGAGCTGTGCCTATCCTCTCGCTCAGCCGCAATGGCTTCCAACTCTTCGGAAGCGAGAGACTCGGCCATAAATCCAGGAAAAAATTATACAGTAGTAGTCGTGAATATAGTTAATCCGCATACATACACTGGCCACAAACGAAAAGACGCAATAGAGACGAGCTGGGGTCTTATATACATGCACTCAAACACCTAATTTGCATATCTTTGAAGTTGGCCGCCACGATAAGACTAGCATTATCAATTCTAGCGGTTACACATAGAATCAGAAAAGCCCGAAAGCCTTTTCTGTAGTATAGTGTAACTCCGGAGAGAATATGTTTTGCAAAAGTCCAGTTGTCCACATTACACGAAATGTTAGAAGAGGCTTTTTTAAAACCGGCCGGTCTAAAACTCCGGCTGGTCGGCCATATTCAACCGATCCACCAATGTAGGCCGGCATAACAGTCTGGCAGGTTAACTTAAGCCAAAGTGACACTCTGGATTTGGATTAATTTGTTTTTCTAAAATTTCTGCCGAACCGGCCGGCCGCACTTCTTTGCCGGCTCGTCCAGGCCGGGATGATGATTAACAAAAAATGTAGGTACCTGCCGCGCTTACTTTTACCGATAAGCGGTGAAATGGTAAAATAATACGAACTGTCGTCATGTGATAAAATATATGCTCGGTAACAAAAGTGCTGGGTTCAAGTAATCATTTCTAAATATATAATAACGTAGTCACGTTTCAGTGCTAATCGAAGAAATTGCTGACAGTAATTGGAAAAACACAATAAAGTGATATACTCGGTGTTAACGTTATGTGTCCTATTTGTGAAATATTTTATCATATAGTAAACACAAAAGTTACTGTCCACAACGAGTCAATTTTTTCCGTAAAAGTGTACTCATTAAAATATTACCAGCAATATGCGCTGTGGAGTAGTGTTGTTCTGGTATACCATAACTAAAACTAAAACTAGTTGTAAAAACTAATTTTCAGCAGTTATACCAAAACCATAACTAAAACTAAACTAAAATCCAACCTTGTACCAAAACCATAACTAAAACTTAACTGAAATTGAACTCCTACCAAAACTATAACTAAAACTAAACTAATTTGGAGGCTTGTACCATAACTATTACTCAAAACTAAGGGCAGCGGAGTTTTAAGCAAACTTGTACCAAAACTCTAGTTTTGGTACAACGCTTACCAAAACTTCCTAGTTTTGGTAAGCGCTCTACCAAAACTAGTAGTTTTGGTACAACGCTTACCAAAACTTCCTATTTTTGTTAACCGCTTTACGAAAAGTAGTAGTTTTGGTACAACGCTTACCAAAACTTCCAAGTTTTGGTAAACCATGGGAAAATTACGTACAAATACATATACGACTTTGTACAGTATTATACTATATTGTATCGTATATATAGTGTACGCACACGTTTTTGTCTATTGCTCGTACCCTGTTTTTTTGCTGTAGGCCACTTTCCTTTCCATTTCCAGTCCAATCATTTCCTGTTGCGTTAACGGTCGGTAAGTTTTATTAACTTGTATTTTAGTAAATTTTTAATTTTCATTGTATTTCTATTTCATTGCATCCAGACGACCCTAAGCCCCAGTTTTGGTAGTTCATCGTGAAGTATCTGACGTGATCAAGTGTTATACCATAACTATAACTCAGCTGTACCATAACTAAAACTATACCATAACTATAACTAAAACTAAACTAAAATTTACGCCTTCTACCAAAACTATAACTAAAACCTAACTAAAATTAAGGGTTATACCAAAACCGTAACTAAAACTTAACTAAAACCGTAGTTTATACCAAAACTATAACTAAAACTAAACTAAAATTCTCTGACGGAACGACACTACTGTGGAGGTATCCTGTTGATATTATCAAGAGTACATGATAGTGTCTCTCTCTATTTAGAAGAAGAGTGAGACACTCTCCTTTCTGCCTGTGTTATAGCGCAGGCAGATACGCTCGTCATTTCCAGCCCACATGTTGCCGTTTTGTGCAACATGTTGCTGGCCAATCAGCGCGTAGATTCTGTGCGAAACACACTTTAGTATATAATCGCTGATGCGTTGATAAGCATTAAGATAGGGATAAAAGGTTAATAACTCATTATTTATTCGTAGTCTGCTTGCAAGAACATTAAAAAAGGTTTGCAAATACCTTTACGGATATTTTAGCAAACTTTTAGCTAAATTAATTGTGAAACTTTTAAGAAATTGAGAAAAGTTTATATCTGTATCTATAAAACGGCAACATGTGGGCTGGAAATGACGAGCGCATTTGCCTGCCCTATAACACAGGCAGAAAGGAGAGTGTCTCATTCTTCTTCTAAATAGAGAGAGATACTATTATGTACTCTTGATATTATTCATAGCAATTGGTAGATTTCGTAGCATATTGTGTAGTACACTCATTCGTTTGAGATGGTTCTCATTTTCGTATTTAATCACGATGTTATGAGTACGTTTGTGAAGGCATTATGCAATTATTCAGAGTTCTCCGGTATAGTGAGTGACCTAGTGGGTGAATAAGCTGTTTACATTTAGCCAGTTTTAAACTATTTTTATGTTCTTCTAAATCCAGTTGCGATGTCTCAAAACATAAATACTATTCACTTTAAGCTGTTGATTTGTTATGTATACTCATGTTGAAAATATTTTTATTAATAGGTAACTTGTAAAGATATTTTTATTATTTACTTAGTGACAAAAATATTTTTCAGTTTTCTATGTCTTTTTTGCTATATAATGCAAGTTTTCATTCATGGCAAATCATTTTCCAACCAGCCATTCACTTTTTCTCAGATACAACTAGAAATGTCATTGTCCGTTATTCTCTGGTTCTGTTTTCAAGCAGTCGATTGTATTACGTTCACGTTGCTGCGCTGAACGGTGACATTCCAGGTGTAGACCTGACACAAGAACACTGGTGGGAAAACGTAACGCGACCATTGGTTAAGATTTTCAACAATGCGCTTTACATCTGCACTGTCGTGTGTCCTGAAGTGAGGATGTCTGAAACGCTTGCCAATCCTGCGGCAGCGTTACGAAGCTGTTGCCGAAAATATCCACTGTGAGTGAAGTAACAATTTTTGACAGAGCTTAACATACCAGTGGACACTGACGAATACAAGAAAACTGTTTGCGTATTTTGTATTTGTTTCTGTTTCTGTGAACATGACTAATAAATCAGAATTCTTTATGGCTATTTATTGTTATTATGTTTGAAGCGGTGGTTTGCTTTACCTTGATGTGAATAGGCTTAATTTTTCAGTTTGATAATATGAAACTTGTGGTATAGCTTAGCTTGCTGTTAAGATAATGATAGAAGAAATGTGTTTAAACAATGAGCCATCAACGTAAAGTAAGCTTATTGACCAGCTATTAGCTAAAACATGCTAGGTCTAAACCTGGTACAGTAAACTTTTGGCCGATTTCGATTGTTTTTCACCCTTAATACTAAACTATGGCGTAACAGCCACAGCGAATACTACCGAATTCGATAGTGATTCAGCCCTATACCGATGTGAACCGAATTTTTGTGTGGGTGGAAAGTATGAACATTGTAAACATGGCGTGTAAAATAAATTTACCTTAAATCAGTTTGACACAGTTACTTTGATTAGTTCAGGGCTCGATTTATCGAAGTAAAGTGTTCGCCGCTGGTCGAGGTTTGAGCCTTTAGAACAAAATTCTATTGTTCTAACTATTCTATTTGTTGCCGAATCGCATCTCTTAAATGGCACACGACCTACACACGAGCGGGCACACGACCAAGACTCGATAATTAGAATGCGCATGCTCTTACGCCATGCGTTTTGATTTTATCAGTACCGATCAAGCCAGTTCTGGAACGCACGAAATACAAAACATGAAACTGTGAAAATTAAATTTTTCAGCCGCCAGCGCATTGATGATCCTTCTGGATTAGCTTCACAGTGCACACCTCTAATTGCTGCTCTCTCAAAATTTTGGGATGTTCCGCGTTTCATATTCTTCAGAATATTGTCAAACTAAAAAGCTCACTATGGGTAGGGTTGTTTCAATTATGGAATTATTTTCAATTTCAATACCATTATCAATTTTTTGCCCAAATATTTTCAATTTCAATACCATTATCAATTTTTCGCCCAATTATTTTCAATTTTAATACCATTATCAATTTTTTGCCAAAATCTTTTCAATTTCAATACCATTTCAATTTTTTTCTCGAAATATTTTCAATTCAATTTCAATTCTGCAAATATTTTCAATTTCAATTATTTTTCAATTTATTAGCGTAACTGCTGAGGCTTTTTCAGTAAGTAATATCAAGAGTACATAATAACGTCTCACTCTATACTTTGACATTTTGTGCAACATGTGGCTGGCCAATCAGAAGCAAGCTCCTATTCTCTGATTGGTCAGACGCCTGTGCACGTGCTCCAATCATAAAACGAGATAGGGATAAAAGGTTAATAACTCATTATTTATTTATAGTCTGCTTGCAAAAACATTAAAAAGGTTTGCAAATACCTTTGGGGATATTTTGGCAAACTTTCAGCAAAATTGATTGAGAAACTTTCAAGAAATTCAAAAAAGTTTATATCTCAAAAGTTTCTCAATCAATTTCGCTGAAAGTTTGTCAAAATATCCCTAAAGGTATTTGCAAACCTTTTTTAATGTTTTTGCAAGCAGGCTATGAATAAATAATGGGTTAGGTATTAATAGAGATCGGCAGGGGCCGGTGGCGGGCCGCGGGCCGGCCGGGCGGCCCGGCTGCACTGCGGCCCGCGGCCCGCCACCGGCCCGGGGCCGCGTAGCAGCGGGCCGGCCCCGGGCCGACCGGGCCGACCGGGCCGACCGGGCCGACCGGGCCGCGGGGTGGAGCTTCAGCCTCGAGCCACTCAAATGAAATTATCAATACAGAATGGACGTCACAAACAAACCCCCGTAGAGCAACTGGTCTTCACGGCAACTAGCAAGCTTTGTCTTCAGTTTAATAATTATGAATGTATTTAAAAGCTAGTGCTGTGAGCGGGCACTAAAACTGACGGCGGGTGGACTATACTTATGTATCTCAGGCTTAAGTTTATAATTTGACTCAAGTGCGCTGCAACAATGTGAGGATTAGTGCAGTTGAAGCTTTTTGTAAACGCCTATGCTGAGACTTAAGTTTATTGATTTATTTGGTGGGGTGCACCCCACCTACATCAAGACTGATACAAATTTCAATATTTTAGCTTTCCGTTCAGTCATCCTTGGACTTTAGCAGTCTTTGTTACTGATCAAGCCAACCAGGGCCCACCGGGCCGACCGTGCCGGTCCCGGGCCGATTCCCGGCAAACAGCGGGCAGCAGCCGGGCTCTCCGGGCCGACCGGGCCGGCCCGGGGCCGACACTTGGCTTAGCGGCCGATCTCTAGTTATTAAGCTTTTATCCCTATCTAAATGCTTATCAATCAACGCATCAGCGATTATATACTAAAGTGTGTTACGCAGAAAATCTACGCGCTGATTGGCCAGCCACATGTTGCACAGAATGTCAACATGTAGCCTGAAAACGACCAGCGCATCTGACTGTGCTAGACCACAGGCAGGCTGGAGCGTGTCTCACTCTTCTTCTATTAGAGTGAGACGCTATTACATACTCTTGGTATTATTATTATAACTGTTTGTAACTGTTCATCTATAAACACAAAAATTCGCGAAATTAGGTACACGCACCGCGCACGCGCCTACGATATTTAACCAGGCGGACTCTAACACGTGGTTTTTCATCAATCCTCGAGTTACGAGCGTCGAAGAGAGATCGTAAAACCATCATTCAAGTTGCAGAACGTTTGATAAAACTCACTGTGTTACGAAACCCAATAAAGTGAATGATGTAAAAATTTGTCTCCACTTTTTAATAAGTTACGGATCACAACGAAAGACACCACAAAGTAGGTCCTAGGCCCTAAGTTTTTTGACTTAAGTATCATACAAGATAATACAACTGCTAGCTCTATAGACTTCGCTTGCAACCCGTTTGTTACATCTTTGTTATGTGATTTTTATGTGATTCAGTTTATTACTAAAGGTATTGAAAGAATTCGTAATGTTTACAATAACAAAGGTTCAAGCTGATAATAAAGAGACCTACGCTCAATTGAAAATAATAATTGAAATTAGACAATTTGAATATCAATTACGTTTCAATCATGGCTGTTCACCAACACATGCTACATGCACAAACAGGCATCCAGACAAGACTTCGTTCCAGCAACAGACATGCTGTGGAGTCAACCAGCCCAGCATAATTGATATTGAAATTGAAAGTATAGTTTCAATTTCAATTTTAATTAAAATATTTTCAATTTCAATACCATTATCAATTTTTGACCAAATTATTTTCAATTTCAATACCATTATCAATTTTTAGGCTAATTATTTTCAATTTCAATATCAATTAATAATTGATATTGAAATTGAAATTGAAAGTGGGTTTCAATGATTAAATGAAATAATTGAAACAACCCTAACTATGGGAAACTCTTAAATTGTAAAAAATTGTCTGCTTGCAAGACGTACTTGTTCTTTCTGATGAACATACATATAGCATAGACTACACTATGACGTGAACAATCCGTGCTTTTTGCAAAAACACACCACACTGTAAATTGTCAGTTGACGCTGAGTTGTCTACGAATACGAACTCGAAGTCGTGCTCAAATCTATAAAAGCATTATTAAGTGCAGTTTGATTTGACTCAAAACCTTCTCAGAAAAGACCATAAAAGCTTGAACACCACTTTAACCCATAATTTGAGTTTATTTGGTTACCAAGGTTATGGAAAAGCACTGCGCATAAACAGAGCAGGCCTTATCCCGTATATTTTGGTTGAATTCTGCATTTTTGATTGATTGACCTTAAGTCAGTTATTAGATAAGACAAGTCTGGCGAGGGTAAAAAGTGCATAAAAAATGAGCAATGAAATGTTTTGTTCCCAATACCGTTCTTTGATTCATGCTTGTGTATACAAGGCGTAGCTTAACTTCTAAACATGTCTACATACTTAAGCCACAAAATTACACCAGTTTCAAAATTTTATCACATTTTGAACTATCTAATACGGTTGCTAGGAGAATTTGACAGTCACCTAGAGAGACCCCAGTGGCACGCAAAATTATCTCTACCTTCGTGATATCAAGTCTATCTGAAATTCTAAACTTTTTGTGCTCGTGCGGTCACCGAAACCCATTTTTCCGGAAGTCTATTAGGCATTTTCTCAGATTGTTGGTTTCGCCCGAAGAACTCCCATGGATTTAAGCTCATGCGATTAAATTTTTTTTGAAGTTTCATATGGCTTTTCGTTGAGATCTCTTGTTCCCTGCAGATTTGAACGGTATGGTGTTCGTTTGACAAGCATGATTTTAGAATTAAACCAAAAATTAAATTTAAATATCGAGCTAGAAAAACCTTAGTTGTATGATCAAACTAAACTATCACTTGGGCATACTTTTTTATTTGCAGCAAGAGTTGTGGTCACTGTGATTTATTTATTTTTACATTTTTTTAACATTACCAATGGCAAGAATGATCTTATTGTTTGTGGCTGTGTACATGACGATGACCAAGGCGGCAGATGATCCTTTTTGCGCCCAATACCCATCACACATTATATGCAAAATGAGTGATACCATGGACAACACTTTTGGTTTGTTAGCTTTCTTTTTCTGGGCCCGATTTATCGAAACAAAATGTTCGTCATCGAAAATGTTCGTCATCGAAAATGTTCGTCATCGAAAATGTTCGTCATCGAAAATTTTGGATTGATCGAAACATTTTCGATGACGAACATTTTGTTTCGATAAATCGGGCCCTAATTTCTCCAGCAATGTTTCAATGCAATTTCAACTTATTACTTGTAATGGTTTAAAAAAGGTGAAAATAAATAAAAAAACTTGCACATCCGAGTCTATTCTACTTAATCTAAATTCTAAAATCCATTCTAACCTACTTAGGGCCTATTCCTTTACCGGATTAAACGGACTGGACTTATTTTAGTCGGAGGTTTTGGAATGACAAATCGGACTAAACGGACTAAACGAGTTAAAATAAGTCAGCGGCTTAATTTTAGTCTGACCCCATTCCAAAACTACCACTGGACTAAACGGATTCAAGATGCACGCTTAATATTAGCGTATAGTCAAGACCATTTAGTTCGATTAAAAAGCAGCGCGCTAAAAGTTAAGTCCGTTTAATCCGGAGGTTTTGGAATGGCATTTTTAAGCATAATTTTTAAACGGTTTAGTCCGATTATAATTAACCCTTTAATCGGGTAAAGGAATAGGCCCTTAGTTTAAGCCACTTAATCGAATTAGTTATAGACAAAATCTATTCCAATTTACTTAGGTTCGTGAAAATTATGAAAAAACAATGCGCAATTTATTGGCATTACCTTCCAGGCTTTGCACTTTTAGAATGATATGTACAATAAAAACAGCTGTAATCATTATTTAGAGATATTGATTAGGTTTTACAAAAGGTGTTCAAGTTTAAAGTAGAGTTTAAACACACCATTAGCTTAAAATAGAACAGTGTAATGTATGTATGTGTATAATTCATAAACCCTCATGTTCAATTTAGACCTGGCTGAAGTTAAACACCTTCTGCTTATAGCAGTTATTGTATTAATTCCCTTTTGATCTTCTATGCAGTTCGTTCACCGTCAGTCATGTGACAGTATATAACTACAAACGAGTTGTTTTAGAATTAGCTATGTTTATTAAAGTTCCAAATGTAAATGATTGTATAATCAATTTTTTCAGTAAACGTGAAAAACGTTCTCGTGAAAGACGAAGAGCTGCGTTCAAAAGTGGAAGAAGAAAGCAATAAAACTAAGGATGGTGAGTTAATTTTTTATAATTGCAATCTGGCGATATGGTTCGGAACTGCGAATCGAATGGAGTCACTGCTTTAGCCAAATCAGATCGACGCTAATGTAAGGCTTCACTTGGGAGACCCTCCCTTACTCCCTTACTCACATCTAACTTACCTTTTCATATTACACATTTGTGAATTAACGCTCAATCTATTTTAACATTATGTACGTACTTGTCAGCCCATCTGTGCGTATACGTTTGGTCAGGCTCATTGTAAAGTACGAGCAGGGGTGGACGCGGGTCGTGGGTACCCGCGGGTACCCGCGGGTTGGGTTGGGTTGGGTCGGAAAATTTGAGCCGTGGGTCGACCCGCGGGTACCCACTTCAGGCTGCGCGGGTCGAAAAAAAATTTTCCGACCCTCGTAAACTGGAACCTGAAGAAATTGTCGACAAGGGTCCCCCCTTGGTTTTTATAGTCCTGCCAAAAAAATTTCTGATAAGTCTCCGATTGACAAAATTTGGCCTAAAAATTAAAAAAAATTTCCTGGTGGCTGCCGCCCCCAGACCCCTGCAAACTCTATGGCTTATCATTCCTTGTTGTTAACTTTCATGAAAGTTTATATATGCTTGTGTAATACACTGTCTGATATGAAATTCCCATCCTTTGTTGTTCCTACTAGAGTAGAAATATTTGTTACAGGTTTTTCCTGCTGCGCCACAGCGCAGCAGGCTTCTTTAGAATGAGGTGTGAAGATAATTACATGCAATTAAGTAAGAGTTGTGTGTGCGTCTATGTGTGTTTTCATCAGTGTAAATCTGCGGATGTAGGTGAACGTAGGTGTGTGTTCGGAATGTGTCTGTTCTGCAGCCCTTTTCGTCCATGTGTCATTGTGGTAGTGACTAGGGACTACCTACGTACGTACATAAACATGTAACGTACGGCTGAAGTGCACACAAAAGCCTGAAGCTCATTTGCATATTTTGCATAAATACGTCTAGACATAATGCAATTAGTGTAGTATTCGCCAAAAATTTTGCATTAGTAGCATTCATAACATCCAATAAACATCTTTTACTATTAGATAGTAAACTCGCAGTGATTTGTCAAATCACAACAGGTCTCACGTTTATCTCACATTACTCACTTAGCCTCAATTTGTCCCCTATTTTGCACAGTTCACACATATCTTACGGTTGACGCAAACGCATGTATGGCAATTGGAATGGTTAGCTATTAAACGGGATTGCAGCAACCCATATCACAGAGCACTTATGTTGTTGTATTGCTGTGTATAGTTTCGCAATTTTTCGATCTGGTTCAAAATCAGTGCTTTTTTATTGTCGCTCGCATGGTTATGCTTTACACTTTTACCCTGACCTTTAATGATATCCAGAACATGCAGTTCAATAGCCTACATGAATATTTTCAACTGTTGATTTACGACATTGTTACTTTGTGTAGATGATTATCTGCTGCCCAGCAGGTTTTGGTTCACAAAGTGAAAATATAGGTTTGATATTTCCATTTTCCAGGCTCATTTTGCATTGGGCTTTGCTTGTTACTCCTGTAACGGTAACTTTCGCGAATACGTAAAGTATGCTCTATGATTTGTGTGTAAACCTAGCACCCGTCGGCTGTCTATTTTTTTCCTGAAAGTGGGGGCATGTTATAAAACATCTGTAGGCATACAGAATATTAATTGTGTTTAAAGCTTTTATCTTAAACGCTTTAACTTCTCCAAAGATTTTAAGATGACACATAATTTTTAAAACTTAAAAATATACTTCCATGCTATGTTCACAATATCTTTGCATGTCTGCCCCCCCCCTGATTCATTACTTTGCTGGCAAAACTGTTTGCTGACATTACTGATTTGCATATTTGCATTCAATATGCAAATTAAGCGAAGCTCTTGTGTCATTTTTGCATGTGTGCGTGTGGTCGGTCATGAATGCACACAGATAATATTCGTCAAAAGTGTGGGATCGACAGCAACGTATTAAACTGCTCCAGCCGCGATTTTGCGTTACGCTTTCCGTTTGCAGGAAGTAATAAGGCGCTAATAGTTTTACAGACTGATTTTTAAGTTTAGTATTCTAGCCAGAGTAATTTCGTGTTTATTTTGTTAATCTCCATTTCCTAAAATATAAATTCTTTTTCCTAAAATATACGTAAAAGCGCTATTCCAGAAGAACATATTATGTACACCAATCAACATATGTAAACTACATAGTAGTTTACCTTTGATATTTATTAAAAACAGCATAAATGTACATACTACATACACCCCATACAGAGGCTTAAGTGTTAAGATTACACCTAGCCAACTGCAACCCTTGCGCAAGTTGAATGTTGGCAGTTTATTTTAAGCAATAATAATACAAATTACATGGCTCCCTAGTCCTGAAGTTAACGATTTAAAAAAGAACGGTAAAACAATGTCAGAAACTCCACCATATTAAAAGACAGTAAGTAACGGCTTAAGTACAAATCGAACCTTACGTACTCTTGATATTATGAATATAGATGAGTTACATAACATCAAGAATACATGACATAAAGAAGAATATGTACTCTTGGTATTTTAAGATCTCCGGGGAGGAACACTGCCCCTTTTAGGGGTAACTTGTTTTTAATTTACCTGTCTGAAAAAATTTTTGATTACGTCTCCAGTTGACCAAATTTGTCCAAAAAAATAGGAAAAAACTCCATTTTTTCTGGGGGGCTGCCGCCCCTAGACCCCCGCAACAGTTAGTTTATTAACTTTAAACGACCAAATTTACATTTTGTCATGCAAGCCACTTCGCCAAAAAAAGTAAAAATAAATGGATTCTGGGGGCTGAGCTCAGACTCCGCAATAGTGAGTTTAAATAAGTCAGCAAGGACAAGGTACGACCCCCCCTTTAAAAATCCTGGCTACACGCCCGTGTATATATAATGTATGTTATGGTTATAGATTGGTGGGTCAAAGTGGGTCGCGGGTCGGGTTTTACGGCGTGGGTTGGGTCACGGGTTACCCACGACGGTCGAGCCGTGGGTTGGGTTGGGTCGCGGGTCGAAAATTTCGACCCGCGTCCACCCCTGAGTGCGAGTCAGTGTGTGTAAAGTTTTTGTGTGGTGCGGTCGCTCTGGTAGTCGGTCTGTGTTACTTCCCTTGTTCATGTATTCCGCCAAAATGGCCTATGTTACCTTTCAGTAAATACGGTCTTTTATTCGTTCGTTTGCGTAACTGTTGGGCAGTTTAGGCCTAGGGGCCCTGCCGTGTGTCTACGTGTGCCCCCCCCCCCCCGGCAGTATCGGCCTAGCGAGGCCCTGCCTATTTTGCGTTCCGTATGCGCCGTAATCTGTCCCACCGATACCGCTCGCTGCCCCGCTCTGGCAAGCCCATTCAGGCTTAGCGGGCCGCGTTTATTCTGTGATCTGCGCCTACTGCGCCTAGCCCCGTAGAGTAGGTACGCCCCATTTCCCGTCGGTGTCCGGCAACCCCGGCCCGCACGGAAGACCCCGCTCATCATACCTGGAAGCCCCGCCGGCGGTGTGGTCGAGACTACAGGCGAGGGATGACTCTCCCCTAGATAGTCGGTACCCTCCGTTCCCGCTTGGGCCATTAGTAGGTGCGGCAACGAGTCGCCTTACAAATGTGGCGAGGCTGCCAGGATTTCAAAAAAAATAAACGTAGTTCTTTAATTTAAACTTAATTTAAAATGTCAAATTTGTATTTGTGGCCTAACTGCTATATCTGGCACTTTGCTAAATATGGTATAATGGCCCTGCGGGAATACCACTGATATGTATTATGGCCCTGCAAGAATGAAGCAGCTCTCGAAGCTTGTTTATTTCCGCAGGGCCTTTATACCATATCCGGCACTGTTCGGAAATAATGGTACCGCACTACCGCATTTTTAGAAAAGTGTCGAAAAATGCCGGATATAGGACTTTGTCGTCCGACCATTTTTATTACACATTTTATTATTACTTTAGACATGATGGAAAAACTGGAGCGTCACAGTTCCAAGCTGATGGACCACATGCGCATGGCTGGAATGATGGGTTAGTTTTTTGGGCGGAAAAAAATTACAAGTTATTATGGTCCTGGTTTAAACTTTACCTAAGTTTTTTTGAAATGCCAATTAAAAGCCGATTGGTTCGGGACAGCTTTCAGTTAACCAAACCTGTGTTAAGTTTCAGACAACTCACTTGCTGTATGTACAGCGTTGGTAGGTTTGTTTCGTAATATGAATTTGTTTTTTGCACTTTGTTTAAATAATATCGCTTTTCACAGTTTGACAAAACGCATCACAGAAGAATACATAAATGATTGAAATCAGTTTTCTCATAATGAATTTTTAATTGCAATGATGATCGGCTGTAACTTTTGATTTAATACAATAGCAGGCTATATTTTTAAAAATGCTGCTTCAAGAATGCGCTAAAAAACGCTCAAAACGCATTTAAAATAGCATCATGAAAAAGATTGTATCTACATCAGCTTAAATGAAAAAATAAAGGTTACATTATTTTAGAAGGTGATCCGCTGCGGGAAAGTATCCAGGAGATTAAAGAGGCTGTGATGGAATTGAAACATAAGGGTCAGTTTATTAGCCTATGTTGTTCACAAACGAAAAGATGGTATTTTAGACATAAGAAATGCTGTTAAGAAAGAAAGGTAGTATTTTCAGTAAAAGAAAGACAACACCAGCATACGAATGACCCACTAAAGATTCGAACCTCTCATCTCTGAATTTGCAGACCAGTGGTCTAACCAATTGAGCTACTGGACCAATGCTGAGCTGTCATTGATCTTTTTAATTACCTATCAGGCTTACTTTCACATTGTAAACGTTGTTTGTTATTACCTTAACAAAGCTTTTCGTGCCAAATATAATTGACAATTAAGCAATAATGGAAGCAAATTGATCAAAATTAGCTGCTGCTTGCATTTGCATTAAGATTGAGCACTTTAAAAATCACATTAAATCACATCACATTAAAAATGGTCTTAAATACTTTTTCTACAGGAACGTGCCCTCCTGGCTGCATGTGCAAGGAAAAGTGTGTGGTCTGCGACAGCTATGCAAAATGTTGGGATGACGAGGAAGGAGATATGATGATGATGCGTAAGAAATAACGGGACACAACACCACACTTAGAAAGTCTGGGGGGTTGCAATTTAGGTCGTGGTGGCCAATCTGGGATGGTAGCCTCAGGCCAGGTTTGGGGGGAGGGCCGATTACCCTTAAATTTCATCCAAGTCCACGTATGCTCCGGTACACGTACACGTAACTTTTAAATGCGATTGATACGTCGTACGTTTTCGTTTCTGAAGTCCGTACTCGGTTTCTTTTTCTGATTCATATTTTCCCTTTTCATTTCATCAGAAGACTTTAACCGTTCCCGAAATCTCTAGGTATTTTTATTTTATGAAGTCTTCAGTATTAAATTTTGGTGAACATTTCATTCATTTTGAAACAAGAATTAGTCACACTTATACCCTTGTGAGGATAGTCATTAAGGTTAATTCATGCATGAAGCCAAATAGCCGTTCAGCCGACAAAATTACGAAATGATCACGCCACTAAAAGTGTATTAAGATCAAATTGTGGCGTGATTTTTTATTATTTGACCATTTTTTCTAGCCGACATGGACGAGTGCCCGAGCGGGGCCTATCCCTTGGTTCACATGGGCGAGGTGTGGAATTGCTCAATGATGGAGGACAAATGTCCCACTTCTTTTACCTGCGAACAAATCAACGCAACCACCAATATGTTTGGATGCTGTCCCGCCGCAACTAACACAAGCAACATCGATGTGAAAGATAGTCAGTTATTGTAGTTTTTTTATATCATCTAAAATTAGTCCCATGTTGAGCCTGCGGTGATATTTTTACTTCAGGAAAACTGAATTTGACTATTTTTCTCATAGAGTGTTGAGCAACGCGCGCATGTTTAGAACCTCAGTTTTTAATGTATTTATTAAGTTTAATTAATTATACTTTTGTTGCACACATTATAATTAATTAAGTATATTTTTTGAGCATTTATAATAAATTAAATTAAAATTAATAAAATAAATTAATAATTACCTTTTAAGTCTCTAATTTTGCATCATTCATCTTTAGCAAACGTGTTATGTAACTAAACTCTACATAAGCGCACGTATTTCTGATAATTTGTTCTAACGTGTACATTTAAAAAGATCATTTTATTTTAGAAACACAGTGTCCCTTGGGAGAGGCCACTCCATATAAGGCTTCCAATCGAATTGTCAACACCTGCGCAAAAACATCCATTTGCCCCAACAGCTACCAGTGCACCATTCTCGATGCCTCAAACCATTTTTGTTGCAAAAACGGTGCTATGTTTGGTGTTTTCTGTAGTTAAAAATCGACCTTTTACTTCTTTACTTTTTTGCAGTGTTCTGGAGTACTTACTTATTCTTACGTGCAGCATGCAGTGTAAGTAGGGTAAGGTGCATGCAGTAGTAAGTATGTAAGTAAGCGTGCAATAAGTAGGCTGTAGGCTCCTGCGTGACCAGGTCATGTCACTTACAGCGTGCGCCATAGCAAAATGCTCCTTTGTGGGAATAGGCCTTTAAACTGAGCTACATACCTAAGACTGCCTTTATGCATTCCACTGTCTATGTTGTTTATAGGGGCTAGATTTTCGTCCGTTTCATATTTTTCATGAAAAATACCACGCTTCTGTTTTAGCAACAGTCCCCGAGAATTCAGTGGAGGTTCTTTTGCCGGGATCTGAGCCAGTGATGACGGACACTGGGGTGACCAAGGCCATGTGCGCATCGTATCTCATCCAGAGCGGAGAGATGAAGAAAATGATTGTGGATTTTGGAACTCCGTGCACTATGATGCCATTAGTGAAAAGTATGCCGTGGGCAATGCATGATTAGTAACTGATTTATCGGCGCTGTGTCAACTGAAATAGGAATTAGATACCAATTTTAGATAGAAACACGAAATCGACATAGGAAATCGAAATTAGAAGCGTACCCCTGCACCAAAATAAAACTTTCACCAAGAGAAACTTTTTTGCAGTGATGCTTGCTAAAACTTGAAAATTTTTTCGAAAAGTTACTACCTTGATTACGCAATATAAAACATTGAATTACCCTCTCAGCCCACGTAACATTATGATGAACAGAAACATTTGCTTTGCTGATAGTTAACGTCAAGTTTTTAATGTTTTCAAATGATTGTTGATGTGACATTAGTTTTTTAGTATAAAATATATAAAACAATACTGACTCGTTTTCTGATAGACCCATGTTTAGAAATAACATACTCTCTTGCCTCCTATGTTTTAGGTCTGATGAAGAAAGATGTGAAGCCATACCAGGTTATGTGGAAAATTTTGACCGCTTTGAAACCAGATCGAATGGGTGGACTGGGGGCTTTTAAAGACGGAATATTGGCTTCTCCAGACGGCACAATGTCTAGCTACGACGGAACGTGGACAGGACCTCTGGCATTCGATGACGTATGGCCATTTTTATTCAAAATTTTTTTTTCCCCTTTTCCAATTTTTCCTTTTCCCTTTTTCCCGACCTGAACTAAAAACACTGCCGATTCTCTTTGCTTACTCTACACTGAAACGATGGAGTTATTTCGTGTAATTGTTGGGACATGTTTAGAGTTTAAATTTATATCTTCAAACCCTAAATTATCAAATTATCATTAACATATTAACTATTAATTATCAAATCAATATTAACATAGTCAAAAAGATGTATCGGCTTGACCATCGTCATTGCCAATTCACCATAATAAGGACATGTTTTTTAGTACCATATAGAATTGCATGATTTGTTCAGAAAGAGCCCTTCCCGATCGACCCGAGTGTTGAACTGATTTCCACCCCCCTTACCAGTTCGATGCCAGCGCAGAGTGTTGTGGTCTACAATGTTCCGGACAAAGGCACTGCTGTCATTACAGGTATCTAACAAGTTCCATATCCATAGAGCCTAGAACATAACTCTTCCTTACTTTGTCTTTGTCGTTTTGTCCTTAAGCAATTACAAGAAAGCAACTTCGACAACCACGTTTTTGGAGGAAGAACTTAAGTTCATTTCCAGATCGTACGCCAAAGTTTATGTGAATCCTTATGTCAAGCTCACTACACTAAAGCCTGTTTCACACGAGGTGGAGTTTCAAGGGGACTTTCCCCACGGGGATCCCCAGGGGGATCCCCGTGGGAGTCCCCACGCGTCCCCAAGGGGATCCCCGAGGGGACGCATGGGGAACGAAGGGGATTTTCAAGGGGACGCGTGGGGACGCATGTGGATCCCCTCGGGGATCCCCATGGGGATCCCCTTGGGGAAAGCCGTTCACACGAGGCAGATTCGCGCGGGGATTCAAAAAGCCTTCCCAGTAGGTAGTATTGTTATGGTGGTTGTATATTGATTTTTTGATTATTCTAATTACCGCAAAAGTTGCACAGTATTAATTATACATATGTTATATATACCTATATATTACATCTTAATTAATAATTTAAATTTTTATATTCTATTTTTAATATTTTATTTTAACACAGTATTGGTACAAAGTTCATATGTATACGTGTTGTATAAGCACAGTAACATGTATGTATAACAAGCAGCAATTTTATGCAAAATTTATTGAGTTTTGATCCATGGTCACAGCATAATTGAAGTCATGACCAACAGTCAGTGCAACATATAATCAGTAGAATAGACATCAACTGGAAGAAGTCCCTTCAAAGGAAGTTTAACCTGTCGCTCACATTATTTCAACTTTTGCTAATGTTTTTCGGTATTTTTTTAAAACGTTTGTAAATGTTACGGCAATTTTAAGAATATACATAGTTTTAAATACTTATGTTGAAGAAGGATTTCCCTATTTTGTGAAAGAAAAAAGAAAAAATGGTGTAGAGGATCGAGCCTGGGACTTTTGTGTGGACTTGGAGAATGCTTAACAACACTGCACCCAACAGAACCCCCAACTGTGTCAGCCCCAAATATTCTTTTCTCTAAGTCTATCTCATTCGACCCACACACGGTTTTCTGACGTGACTGACAGGGTTTGCCAACCTCAAGAACCTAAGGCACAAATTCCGACGAATCAACCCACCACAGGGCTTTAGCAAAAACAAATATCTGTTCGGTTAGTGCATGTCTGTGTAGCTATCAAATCAAGGTTGTGGTATAAAGACAAAGAAGGAAATATATATAGAGAGATAAGATCCACGAAGAGTTACTGTAGTGTGATTGTAGAAAGTAAACGTTGATACAGCTGGTTGTTACTGAGAACAAGCTATTTCGGCTTATTTGCGATGTCGGTCAAAATTACTGATATTTTGCCTAAATTCTCTGGAGAAGGATCAGACGACGTGGGAGAGTGGCTGAAAAAGGCGGAGCTGGTCGCTAGTTTGCAAGGCATTCAGGACCTTGCAAAATTTATCCCTCTTTTCTTGCATGGTCCCGCTTTTGCGATATTTGATCAACTGGAGGAAGCCAAAAAAGCAAGCTACCCGGAAATAAAGAAAGAATTGGTATCCGCTTTTTCGTTAACTCCATACCAAGCTTTTGAACAGTTCAAGGCCCGTCACCTAGGACTGAATGAGTCTGCTGATGCTTTTTTGGCCGATTTAAAAAGACTTTTGGGTCTGACTGGAACTCAGGATGAAAATGTTCTAAAATGCCAGTTCGTGTCTGGGCTGCCCATGGATGTCGCTTCCCAAGTTAAAGCTTTGAAAACCTCGACTGTTCGCCTTGCTGAGCTTCTAGCTTGCGCCAAAGCAGTGATGGCAGACAAGAAAGACGACGGTGTTGGCCTTGCCGCAGCGGGAACAGTAACCCGGAATCCGGCTGCCCGGTCAGGCAAAGTGGTCTGCTATGGATGCGGAAAAAGGGGGCCATATTAGACGGGAATGCCGGCTGGTTTGCTACAAGTGCCAACAACGGGGTCATACTGCAATGAACTGCAATCAGGGAAACTGCGGGTGGGAGGCTCCGCAAGCATATGCGCGAGCGGACGCCTCCCAAATGCAGTGAATGGGCTCCCTAAATTAAAAATTCAGATAGACACTAAAACTTTTACTGCATTAGTGGACACTGGGTGCACAACCTCTGCTGTGGCCAGAGGTACGGCTCATAAACTCGGATTCAAGCTAAAGAAATGTGCGGCTCCTAGCCGCATGGTAACACTGGGAGGTGGTGTGGTGAACATTTTGGGCTACGTGGTTAAATGGATGAGTGTTATTGATGCAAGTCATGAAACGTTTCCGTTAAAATTAGCAGTTTTGGATAAAGACACTCTCCTTCCGGGAATGGAAATTATTTTGGGTATGGACTTTGTTGCAGCTTCAGGAGGTATTGAAGTTCGAGCAGGTGGTGTGTCGCTAACCCAAAACCGGAGAATGTCAGTGTGTCCTATGTCCGGGGGTGCTAAGCCGGCCCCAAAAAGACCGGTTCAAAAACTGATGATAACAGAGTCTGATTATGAAGCCGAATTCAATGGGCGCTTCTGGGTGGTAAAGTGGCGGTGGACTGATGGCCCTCCTGAGCTTAGAAATAATAAAGCGGATTACGGTATGAGTCCATCAGTGCGAGACGGTTTTAATAAAGAAGTAGAAAAGTGGATTGAGGATGGTTGGCTAGAACCGCACAATCCGTCAAAACACGGTCCGATTAAAGGCACAATCGCATTTATGGCCAAAGACGAACCTCGGAAGGGACGAGTTCGCCCAATTATGGATTACCGAGAGTTAAACCGTCATATCCTGAGTTACCCTGGAAAAGAGTGCGCAGTTTGTCCTGAAAAGCTACGAGAGTGGAGAAAAAAAGGGACATCGGTCCACATGTTAGATTTGAAGAAGGCTTATTTGCAAGTAAGAATACACCCTAATCTGATACCGTTTCAAACCGTTCGTTTCAAGGGCCAGACCTATGTAATGACCCGAATGGGATTCGGGCTCAGCATAGCCCCGAAAGTGATAGGAGGTATCCTCAAAAAAGTCCTCTCTTTGAACCAAGATATTGCGGGGGCCACTGATAGTTATATTGATGATATTATCTGTGACTCTAGTAAAACAAACACTCAAACTGTAAAAGAGCATTTGATCAAGTTTGGGTTGGAAGCCAAGGAGCCAGAGGAACTTAATGGAGCCAGAATTTTGGGGCTTCGGGTTTACGCAGAAAAAGATGGGATATTTCACTGGAAAAGAGACAAGGAAATAGAAAAACTTGAAGGGCAATTGACAAAACGGCAACTGTTTTCTTTGTGTGGGAAGCTCGTTGGACACTACCCCGTGGGATCCTGGCTGCGTGTGGCTTGCGGCTTTCTAAAAAGACAATCAACGGGGCTGGATTGGGAGGATCATATATCCTGCGATTTGCAGAACAAAGTGCAAGAACTAATTTCAAAAGCGAATAAAAATGACCCAGTGAAAGGTATATGGGCCGTGCCGGGACACCAAGCAGCGGGGGAGATATGGTGTGATGCTAGCTCGATAGCTCAAGGGGCAGCGGTTGTAATCGATGGGGCTGTTGTAGAAGACGGTTCATGGTTACGTGATGAACAGAATGGAGCCCACATAAACTCTGCCGAGCTTGAAGCCGTCATCAAAGGGATTAACCTTGGACTGAAATGGGGACTGAAAAAGATGACGATTATTACAGATTCAGCAACGGTTGCTGGTTGGTTGAACTCCGTCGTGAATGACACTCACCGAATCAGGGCCTCAGGTCTCACAGAGATGATTACTCGTCGTCGTTTAGATATCATACTGGATTTGATCAAAGAGTACGACTTAAAAATGTGCGTTAAATTGGTAGGCACAAAGTCAAATATTGCTGATGCGCTGACTAGAGTGCCTAAGCACTGGATGGAAAATAACAGACAGGGCCTCATCGGTGCAGGTGGGGTGGAAACTGGTGAGGAAGCACAAGTTAAGCTAATTCATGATCAGCATCACTGTGGGGTCGATCGAACCTGGTACGTGGCCAAAAAGCAAATCGGAGGCCATGTGCCAAGGAATTTAGTGGTCAAGGTTGTCAAAAATTGCGAACCCTGCAGGCGAATTGATCCAGCTCCGTTAAGATGGCCCGAGGGTAGCTTGGATGTACCAGATCCGTGGGCGAGATTGGCCACGGATATAACTCATTTCGGCAATTGGGCTTACCTTACTGTTGTAGACGCATGCAGCGGTTATGCAATATGGCGGAAGCTGCAACGAGAGAATGCTGAATGTGTGGGGCGACAGTTGGAAGCAATATTTTTGGAACACGGCATCCCGAAACAGCTGTTATCGGACAACGGTACCGTGTTTAGAAGTGAAATGGTAAGCCGACTGGCTCGCAAACTTGGGATTAAACAGATTTTCAGTGGAGCTTACAGACCCTCTGGGAACGGCATTGTCGAACGAAACCACAGAACAATAAAACGCATGGCAGCAAGAACTACGAAGCCAATCGAATTGATGGTATTTTGGTACAATCATACTCCAAACCACACCGGAATTACGCCGGCAAAACAGATTCACAAATACTGTTCACGAATGCCAGGTGATTGTGTGATAGAGACCCCACAACTAGAGAACAGACTTGGTTTGTTACCAGGAGACATTGTTTTTGTGAAACCACACTCCAGTCGATGCACGACGCCATGGCAAGAAGGTGTCGTCACTGGTTTACTGTCTGAACGTACAGTGGAGGTAAACGGAGTGCCACGACACATTGCAGATATTCGTCCATCCGGCAAGACAACGAAGCGAAATGAGAAGAAGTTAGAGCCCGCAACAGTGCATATTGATAGTGGAGATGACGATGGCATGTTTGGCGTGTACGAAGAAGGAACGTTTGGCGTGTACAGGGAAGCACCGGACCTGGAACAAGATAATGAAGTTGAGATCCCAGAGCCAGACCAAGCTCACGCAGTTGAACCAGAGCAAGCACAGGCAGGAGAGAACTTACAACCAAACCCCGATATGCAACAAAGGTACCCCGTGCGCGAACGCCGAAAACCACTTCACTTCACACCGGGCATTGACCAGGGCGCCTTCACACGCCCTCCTTAGACAGCGCATCTGGAGAGTTGCAAACTCTTGGGGGGATGTGGTATAAAGACAAAGAAGGAAATATATATAGAGAGATAAGATCCACGAAGAGTTACTGTAGTGTGATTGTAGAAAGTAAACGTTGATACAGCTGGTTGTTACTGAGAACAAAGGTGTTTGCGAGAAAAAAAATACGGTGCATTCATGGCTTACAAATTTACACCATGCTATAAAATGCTTAAGTTTGGTTTATACCTGTCCGTATTTGCGTCTATAAGCTAGTACAGACTCACAGTTGTAAATGCAATCTGTTTCAGTCTTTCAGTCTAGCTCATGCACCCGAAATTAGTCTCTGATTGACGAAGTTTTGCACAGCAACTACTTGAACATTAAGCTTGCAGAATAAACGACAACGACACTGTAATAAACGCGTACTTGAGATACCAATAAAACTGTTATGCCAAAATAATTACGATTTTCTGGGAAAGCAATTGTTTTCAAATACATCTATTTGAAACTGCGGTCAAGGTGCGTTTTACTAAGTTTTGGGATGACTTTTTTTGTTGCTGCTTGTTTTGAAGAATTCTGGAAGTAATTAAATATAGTTTACCTAGTTTTCAACAATTGAAGCGTCAGTCAATAAAAAATTATGTTTAGGGCTTTAAAAAACAATAGAAAACGACTAATTTGGCCATTTCGGTCCTACAGTAAGCTAGCTAGCAACAACAAACCGAGCTAGCTGGCTAGCCGCCTGGGCCAGCTCACACACACATTACAGAAAAATTACACACAAACACGCTCACAAACTTGCCACAGTGATTACATGTAAGACGTGCAATTTACGTAGGGCAAAACAAATGTAAAGTCCTGTCGCTACTGAGGTAGCGACAGGAAAAAGAGTAACAATGGCCTGCGAAAACTTTAATAACTGAAAATTCAAGCATCTTGTGAAATTTTGTGACTCACGTGATAATTATTTGATTGGCCACTGCATGTGGATCCCCTTGAAAAAACGCTCGGAGAGCGATAAGCTAAATTCCCCATGGGGATCCCCTGGGGATCCCCCTGCGTCCCCACGCGTCCCCATGCGTCCCCTCGGGGATCCCCATGGGGATCACACTGCGTTCCCACGCTTTCTCGTGCGTCCCCAAGGGGATCCCCTCGGGGATCCCCTTGGGGACGCTTGGGGACGCAAGGAGATCCCCTTGAAAATCCACCTCGTGTGAAACGATCTTAACCGGCTTGAGGAATGGCAATGGAGACGCGCGGTATCCTAAGCATCCCGTCCGCGCATCGTACTATGCAGAGATGCACGGGGTCAATCGGCAAGGGGGGGGGTGCCCGACCCCTGGCGGAAGGGGTGGTGGTTCCTACTTCAGGCCATTTTTCGGCGACATCCGAAAATTTTTCAGAATTTTTCGATTCTCAACTCAATTTTGGGGTATTTATTTCGCCACAGGCGAAAATTTTTTGCAATTTTTCAACTTTTTACGCATTTTTAGGCCACTTTCTTGGCCATAAGAGGGGGGGTGGGGGGTTGAGGGGGGGGGTGCCGGATGTCTGAGGGGGGGTGCCGGGTGCCGACCCCCCTCAGGGGGGGGGGCGTGGATACCCCC
The DNA here is from genome assembly GCA_030248245.1 of Trissonchulus sp. WLG1_4. Taxonomy (NCBI): domain Eukaryota; kingdom Metazoa; phylum Nematoda; class Enoplea; order Enoplida; family Ironidae; genus Trissonchulus; species Trissonchulus sp. WLG1_4. The sequence goes on along the minus strand of JASANF010008365.1, from coordinate 20,307 downwards.
CCCTACCCCCCCCTATGTGCATCTACGGTACTATGCCTTATTTATTAGGCCTACCTTACTATTTTAATTTAGTTATTTAATTTTTTAATACTTTTTTCAGTAAATTGCTTTAAATTATCTATAAACTTAATCTTTGAAAATTATATTAGGTACTAAATATTTTTAGATACAGGATTGTTGTCATATACTATATTATATATTTACTTTGAAGTTTTTCTTTTTTTTATGGTAAAAACCGGGGCTCATTCTCTTTTTAGGTGAAACGGTGGCTGGAAAACACATTTTTGACAAGAAGTTGATCCCTTCGGATTCAGTGGGGAAGACCAGTTTTAAACGAGCTGTATGTATCGCTGACTGGATTTATCCATGCTATGGCGAACCATTCCAGGTAAAAAATGCCTATAACCATGGCCATATAAGGTGGGTTTAGGAACATTCTCTAAAAATTAAACGCCGAGTCCTGAAACTAGAGTATGATGCCAGTAATTATTAGAGGTGGTCTATAAAACGTAAAAAAGGCAGTGGGTCTAAAAAATTGGAGCGGTTGTCTGAATCTGGGTTAAGAAAAACTCCATCCAAAATTGGGGTTCGTTACTTTTATGCATGTTATCATACTTGTGACAAATTGGAAATTTGCTGAAAAAGGCATAAAATCATACTATAGTACGCAAAAACTTGATAATTGTTTTGAAGGAATAGGGAAAATTAAAATTGAGCATTCAGTGTGTAAGTTGGCAAAGGATATCAGTTATTAGGTATTACGCCGGTATCTGGCTTGTTTAAACATTGGTGGATTAACCGATCCAGTGCGCCCCCACGACTGGTCAAACATGCCATTTGCCAGTTTTGCCAAATTTGCCAGATTTATCTGATTTTTAGGTGACGCCGGCCCAGCGTAGACAGGCGGATTGCTAAACTTGATGACAATTCATTGTACAAGCACAGCATGTACTTTTGCCATCGTAATATTTCTATACAACAATACTATACTATGAACAGCAACAAAATAATTGACCTGTACATTGAATGTGATATCTGGTCCAAATTATTTACTCATATGTACAATAAAAATGGTAAAAAACACCCACTTGTTTCAAAACGTTGCTGCACAGCTGTTGGAGTTGGCATGACTTTATTAATACCAAAGTTTTGTTGCTGTCGGTCGTCGGATGATACTACACTTTTTTGCTGTAATGTTATATAACTTTGTAGCTATAACCAAAGGCTGGCATGACATTTTCCGTTCCTCTTTCATAGTTTCTTTTGAAGCGGGTTATTTTATACGGGTTCTAAAAGTTATTCACAATGGGAAGAGTGCTGAAAGCAATCAGTATATAATATTTTTGAATATTAAAATTAGTTAGTTACTTGATGATGGTTCAACTAATTAATTAAATAATGGTTTACAAGATAAAAAATTGAAAAACTTTTTAGGTTTTTCCTCCCAACCGTGCAGCCTATTTACTATCGTGTTTTGTGTAATTTCCTTACATAATTTGATTTTCTAATAAATTCGTCTTGTGCTTTAAGAATTCGCAAAAGTTGCTACTCGGAAGTAGAAGTAAGGACAAATAAGGAGGTGCAGTTATCGTAAATTTTGTAGTGATAGCCACATCCGAAATTTGCACAGTCTTTGTTATTGTTGAGTAAATTTTATCATTTATCATGACACATATTCATCGCAAACAAAACAACAGTTCGGAACAATAAATTCACGTCAGATGTTGACGTCAAAATGCCATCAGGTCACTGCCTAAAGATTTGATTGGCTACTACTACAAGTCACGTGACACGCCTGCGCACATTGATTTATGTCGAAAGTCGTGCGTACAAACAGTGTGGTCAGTATTTACATCAGCAGACCAGAGTTGTTGCGGTTTTATATCATTACTACCAACGATTCTTGGACTGCAATGATATCTTTTGTAGTCTTGATCATGTTGGGTGAGTTTTACTTTTGTCTTATGAAATACGAGATAAGTGTTAAATTAATGAGGGACGTGAACGCTTTTCTAATTCAGTACAAATCAAAAGGCCAAAATTCCTAGGCATTTTCCTCCTTTTTTGAAAATTATTTTGCATGTGGCAATTTTGTACGAGTTTAATCACAATAAGATGCGTTGAATTTTCGGTTGTTCGCTATTTTCTTAACGAATCCACAAGTGACAATTACATATTGAGGGTGATACCTGTGGGTTCGTGATGAATAAGCAAGCTTCAACTCCAAATTCAAAACTTTGTGCTTTGTGCAGCAGCTTTTTGTGTGAAGAATTACTCGAACTTAAGGTGGTAGTTACGTTTTCACAGCTTTATATTCACAGCTTTATATTCACAGTTTGTTATATTTTGTAGCAATTACTAAATCAATTTACAAGCGGTCTTTTGCATATTATAAACCAACATATTTTTTACAAAATTGCAGTTTTTCAAATGTCGACAACACTCATAGCGTGCACACCAACTATTTTGGTGAAGCTTATCAGCTCAATTTTAGGCATTTTCCCATGTATTTCGTTATTGCTTCGCTGTGGTAAAAAATGTCCCCATACGGTCAAGTAATTTATACAGATGTCACATTTATGTATGTGTTATAAGTAGCATGCTGAATTAGGCGTAGCGATTTAGCATATTTTTTCTATAACCAAAAGTTTGCCCAAAAATTTACTACATAGTCAAGAAAAGGCACTTTTCATGACTTTGGTGGGCTCTAACTAAAAAATGTTCAAACTTTTCACTCAATTCAAAAAGGTTTTGGGGAAATTTATTTGGCTACTGTCAAGTTTGTTTTCTTTGCGTTCCCATGAACCCGTCAGGACATTTGTTACTTCAACTAAAATCGCTCATTATGCTCACTTTTAAAAAATTTTAAACTTATATAGTTAACTAGGGCTTCATTGGGGTCATTTAATATTACCCTAAACACAGTTTGTCCTTAACCGCTGAAAATTAATGGCTGACAAAAGCGTAAAAATGTCATTTCATGAGTTTGATGAAAATTCGCAATTTTTGAAGTGGTTCCTACTAAAACTGCCAAGGCTTTGGGCTGCTATAACATACACCTACCAAATATAAGGATATAGATATATAAGGTATACAGATATATAAGGGACTATATGCTTGTAAATTATGGTGTCAAACGGTTATCTGTAATTTGCGATATTGGCTTGAGAATTCAGAATTGGTGTTGAAAAACTTCAAAATTACCGAACGCCTAGAACGACTTACTGAAATATAGTATATTTTAGCTGAAAATATTCTTAAAATAAAACGGGTTACACTTGTTTTGAATGGCGTTTCTGAGTAGCGTAGGAGCCACAAAAATTTACATACAATTTTCCAAGTTTTCAAAAAATACACAAAAAAAATTTTTTTGAGCCATAAAATAGCCGTAAAAGTAAGAATCAATTTCAAACTAAGCTCAAATAATGTTTTGTACATTTACAATGTCTGTGTTAAGTTTGATTATGTTCGATCGAGTATTTTTTTAATTATTGCATAAACTTCGAAAAGGTAACTACCCCCTTAAGGCAAAACCAAGGTACAACTTTTAATGCGTTGCGTGGTATAGCGAGCGCTTTAAGCTTGTGAACGTTAAGTTAAGGGGGTAATTGCGTTTTTAGGTGTTTTTTTGCAAAGGCATAGCTCAGCGTTTACAAATTCAAATCACAAGCGGTCTTTTGCATTAGGTAGAACAATATCTTTCCTAAATGTATGCCATGCATTGAAATTTAACCTGTGATTTTGTTTCCAGTATAAGCGACTAAAGACAGGTCCTTTCCAAAATATTACAACTTTTTACAAAAAGTTTGCGCCACAGCTCTGAATCATACGATTACCTGTTGGAGCTGAAAGTTGGTAAGGTTTTTAACATGCTTAAAATCCCCAGGCATGTCCCCCACTTTTTTAATAACTAGTCAATTTACTGAGAAAATAGCTGAAAAGCAAACGCACCGAAAATTTAAGATATGTTCTTGTAATTAAAACCCTCTAAAAACGTCCACAAATGAAATTTCGAAAAAGTGAGAGACATGCCTGGGGATTTTGACCTTTACAGTACCGTCCCAAAAATTCATGCTCAGGCGTCACTTATAACTTGAGTACTGGTGGCGCAAAGTTTACATAGAAATCACAAAAACCTCGAAAACGCAACTACCACCTTAAGTTAGCTTTGTAGAAAAACGCCCATCAATGCAATCATTCCATAAATTGCATCTTTTCAGAAAACAAATAGGGAATGAATATTCGTTTTTTGGTCTCTTTCACTGCATTTTAATGTGTGGTGGTTTAACGTTTTATTTATTCAAATTAGGTTTAAGGTTTTAGGAGCACTCAGCCAGTACAGACAATAGTCCATGCCTTGTAAATTACTAAAAAATACCTTTTGTGCCAATTAATTAAATGTTAATTAATTAATTGCTACTTAAATAAAGTGATATAGTGAAAATTAAATACAGCTCTGAGACCCTTCGCAACATTTCTTTTCGTATTGAACGGCCCATACTTGTATTTAGGACCATAGGGACAATATCAAGGACAATTTTCACTCAGTTATTGTGAAACATTGGCAGAACACTTATTTGCATACGAATTGGACCTGACGCCAACTTTTTTGTTTAAAAAATTGGTTGAGTTTGCTATGTAATTTTTTACGCGGCGGCCTCAGCCGCCGCGTATATACTATAATACATAAGTTCTAATCACACGTATCTCTAATCCCTGTGTTGAATGCCTTGTAAAAGTCGTAAGGTCGAAAAATGCGTTATTTGTGTGAGCGTGTGTGTTCATCGTGTGTGCTCATCTTATCTCAGCGTATATTGTATTGTAATATGGAATGTGTAGTGCGGATCTCATTGTGTACAATGTTATGGTATGTATGTTATACCGGTTGTTACGTTCGCATACTGTTACACAAATGCACACACACGAATAAGCACACACGAAGCACTGATGCAAGGTTACTGCGCGCAAACACAGTAGGCTGTAAAATGACGCAAGCTATCTCAAGTTCGGAACGATGTTCAGGTTCATTTCATAGGTTGTATAATTAGCACATGGTTACCTTGACACTTTAACATCGAGAAGCTTTTGGCGAAGTATGTCTTGGAACGGCTATGGATGCAATTATTGAACCGTTGAAAATATCGTCATTCGGTTTTAACGTTTCGTTTTAGACGTTGTTTTTTTGAAACTGGTCATTATTAACGGTTTGTGAACGGTTTTTGCACAAAGAATTTTCACTTTTTTATGAAGTTTTTGAAAGAAACATTGCACCTAAAAACATGTTGCTGCTTTACATTTCAAAAATTTTTGGCTTTAAAATTTTTGGTGCCGCGTTTTATTTTCGAAGAACATCCTCGGCACCGTACCTAAGCATATCGCAGCGAAATCTATCGAAAATTGGTTTAACTTTACTCACAAGACGTGCTTGTTTGAAATTGCTTAAGGAGAAAACGATTGGGACAAGAATAAAAACAAGTATGAACTGGGTTTCATAGTTGAGTGTAAGCTTGCACTACGTCAAAATTCGGCCAAAATTGTCAAACCAACTTCTAGTTTTACCAAAAAGTATTGGACCCTAAAGCCCGGTTCACACTGAAGCTTCAGTTTTAAGTTTTAAGGTTTTAAGGTTTTAAGGTTTTTAGTTTTAAGGATTGTGTTCACACTGCATTTTTAAGTTTTAGGGTTTTAAGTTTTAACGTTTTAAGGTTTTAAGGTTTTAACAAAAAGCGTTCACACTAGAAGCAGCAGTCTTAAGGTTTTAAGGTTTCAAGTTTTAAGGTTTTAAGGTTTTAAGGTTTGCTGCTGTTCACACTGGAGTTTTAAGTTTTAAGTTTGAGCTACATAATGCTTTGAAAGGAGTAATTTTTGTTAAATCGCACAGGATGTGTTAAATGGAAAATATATGGAAAATATGGAAAATTGGCATAAAAAAGGTTGTCCGGTAAAGACTATTAGTAAAGAATATAATATATATATATATATATATACATATATATATACATATATATATATATATATATATATATATATATATATATATATATATATATATATATATATATATATATATATCCTCTATAATTCTGTAAAACGAAGATTTCCGAAAAAGAATTTCTGCCTAAGATAAAAACCAAAGTGGGAACCACAGTAAATTTTTTTGACAACTTCGAAAAACCGAGACCGGGTATAAACCGATACTTTTCGACTACCGAAACCGAGACTGAGACTGGGCTAGTCTCGGGTTTTGACCCAGACCGAGAACAGGACCGAGACTTCCATCCGTACTGGACTGGCACGAAAAAGGTGCCTCTGACTTTCAAACTGTTCATTAAAGTAATAAACATAGCGCAGTCAAACCAGCTGATCAGTTTGACCACTAGAAGTGAGCACGTGAGCGCACACCACGTCTGTAATTGGCTGTTTCTTAAAACTGGTTTTAAGAGATAACATATATTCATCTCAAGTTTTAAGGTTTTAAGAAGCTTAAAACCTTAAAACTTAAAACTGTGGACGGCAGTGTGAGTGCTCTGTCTTAAAACCTTAAAACCCTAAAACCTTAAAACTTAAAACCTTAAAACCTTAAAACTGCAGTGTGAACGCTCTGCCTTAAAACCTTAAAACTTTAAAACCTTAAAACCTTAAAACTAAAAACCTTAAAACTGCAGTGTGAACACTACTCTTAAAACTTAAAACCTTAAAACCTTAAAACTGCAGTTTTAAGGCTCAGTGTGAACCGGGCTTAAAACAATTGCAGTCGCATGATTTCATCATGAAGCGAGCAGATTTCGAGCATTCTGATTATTTACAGCAAGTAGTCACGAAAATCACGCCAGCTGTTTTGTCTCAGGGTTCAGAAATGTTTGGTCAGACTTAACCACTTTACATATGGTTTGTAACTTCAGCTCTATCACTGAGCCCCCTTGGAGAGTGCAGTGAAGGGCGTGGCGTGTTGACGGATGACCAGTTATTGTTGGTGGAGGTGGTGGGTCGATGTCGGGCGCAGTGTCTGGACTACTTCGCGGATCGACCACTCGGCCTCAGCGATGACACTTGTCGGGCCAACTCCGATTGCAATATGTGCTGGGACTTGTGTCAAAAAATGTTCATTGCTCCAAGGGTGGGTTTGGGCTTGCAGTTTTAAATGACCTATGTACTGCATATTTTAGATTCTATAACTTTAAGATTTACCTACTTGAGATTATAGTTAGAACTTCGATTTCAGTGAAATTTCTGAATTCTTAAAGTGAGTGCTTGAAAGATCAGTTGTACAAGTTGTGACAGTTGCATATTTTTAAGTTTGCCTTATTTTTTAGCTTAGGCTTAGGCTTAGGGCATTGTGCTTAGGTATCTAGTTTTTCATCTTAAGCATCTTCATCTCTGATCAATCACTTTAACATACCTGAAATTTCTATTTCTATGATCAATAAGGTGTTAATATGTTTGAAACTTGAAGCGCTTTCAAGATTTAGAGCCCCAGTATTTGAGCAACAAACTAAGTTTGAGAAATTATTACATAAATTTTGTTTATTAAGGCTGTAACCGATACAGTAAAAATTATTTTGCACAGTTTAGTGTATAATCTAGCTAGACTTTTGTCTATCAGTTGTTAAATGTTTCAGGCTTGGGGACAAATGTGCAGTAATCCTATCATCTGCTTTTCTGGCTGCCAGCTAGTTTGTGATTTCTACACGTCGCCAAGCCAAGGAACCATCGCTGCACCAAACGGGATCACGTGGTCGTTTTCCGGCGCTCTCCAGGAACGTCGGGACTTCTCCAAAGGATTTCTGCAATTTGATTGGTCCAAAGCTAAACCCAGTGAGCCCGTGGACGCTCACGTGATCTACGCTCCTTTCTGGGTAGACAATAATAAAGGTACGGATTGGAAGGATGGTTTTCACACGCTGAGTCGACGATTTTATACCAATGACGGAAATCTGGTACTTCATTTGGCGGATTTCATGGTACTGGCAGTTACACGGTTTGGTGTTGTAGCGATTAGTAAGCTACCTGCCAAACGCACTGACAAAGAAATTTTGAATCACAATGCAAAAATAGGCCAAGAAGAGTCCAATTCGGAATCATCCCAAAAGTTGCTCACATCAGAAATCTTGATTCTGATTGTGATTCTTTCCGGAATGATCGGAAGTGGCATTTTGACCGGACTATTTGTCTATGGTTACATGTTACAACAGCGCTGGCGCAGAGAACGACCACTTGTACGTCAATTTGCCGTAAGGCGAAAACGGAGCAGCAGTTTGCGTCAAAGTCGAAAAAGTCCGCGGTCCGAATCTCAAGCGAATTTGCTAAAAATTGAGCCTGGTAACATGATGCAAAAGTCTCGCGACTCTAACGCATTTGCAGGAGAACAGAAAACGGATATTTTGAACTTTCAGCATGCCATTTTGATCATTGAAAATCCCGGCAATCCTGACACTGTTTATGTTAATCATGAAATTGTTCGTAAAGCTCTGTGTGAGCAAAAATCTGCTGCCGTTTGATTGAATGTTGTATTTCTGCTTAGTTTCGATTATTACTTCAGGGATCGTGCACGATAAACAAGTAAAGCCAATATTACATAGCGAAAAATTAGGCAGTCGGGTACATTTCGTTTGTTTTAGTAGGCGTTTATACATGACTGATTTTATCCAAATTTACCTGTTACCTACTGAATTCAACTTGAGCCTGTTTTCTCATTATTGTTTGTTTTCTCTGTTTTGCCATTGGTTACGAGCCATTTTGATCAGTACTTCGTATTTGTTGTGATTTTTTTTGCTGTTGGTAGACTTTTGGTTAGACGGCCGCTTATTGCACGTGATATATGATAGACCTGATAGTGTTTCAGCTATGTACGTTACCGTGGTTTTTCCAGAATCGTTTTTTGATATGAGATAATTTTCAAATCAAGACCTAAAACTCTGTACTAAATTTTAATCGTTGATTTTTAAAATCACAAGTTAGGATTTACTGGCAAGTAGTTAAACAGTAAAAAGTAAACAGTTGACATATTTCGTTGGGTTACAGTTCAGTATTAACTCGACGTGGTAGCTGGTCTCAACATTGGAATTTAACCGAATAAAAAATGTTCTGAACATTTTTGGTGTAGTTCAACAAAATTATAGTCGCTTTACTCATTGTTTATAGATTTTCATGAAAAAAGAAAACGGCGCTTATAGAAACTAACCACATTAAACGCAGCAATTCAAAAGTTTTGAACCCCTTTTTGACTCTTTAACGTAATTTTAGCCTTTGAACACTCTAAAAAGTAAATGCTCGAAATTAGAATTGATTCCTTATTAAATTTTTTAATAAAATTATATATGTGCATATGCACACACGTAATGTGCCCATCCTTGAGCCAACCTTTTTTAATAATGAGAAATGATAAGATGTCTGTCAACTGATCGCCACTTAGGCGACTGTTTTCTGCGTTCTTTTTTCAAATATTCACATTGCAGTTTCCTTGAGGCCTATTCACACGAGGGCGCATGAGCGGGCGCATTGCATGGCGTACGCCATGGCGCATGAGGGGGCGCATGAGCGGGCGCATGAGCGGGCGCATACGCACACTTGCCTACTGCATTGTGTGAAATAATGCAGCAGGCTGTGTGAAAACAGAATGCACCCGCTCACACAATGCACACAATGCAGTAGGCAAGTGTGCGTGTGCGCCCGCTCATGCGCCCGCTCATGCGCCCTCTCATGCGCCCTCTCATGCGCCATGGCGTACGCCATGCAGCAAAATGAGACCTGTGTGAATAGGCCTTTACGTTTCAAACTGCCAGTTTGAGGCAGTAACATAAAATTAAAAACTCCATTTAGTAACAAAATTTTGCGCAGACGCATTATATATATAAAGTTTGTGACCTAATTCATATTTGTCCCAAAGATGTAATTTTGAGTGATTTGGGTCAATGCGCTTATCTCGCTTATCTACGTTTTATTTATTTGCGTTTTTACGCGGCGGCCTCAGCCGCCGCGTATATACTATATTACACATGCTCAGTTTAGCACGTATCTCGTGCTTACTGTGTTGATTGCTGTGTAAAAATTTCTACGTCCTAAAAATACATTATTTGTGTGAGCGTGTGTGTTCATCGTGTGTGCGAATTAGTGTGGAACTCAGCGTATAACATGCAGTGATTAAGTGTATTGGCTATCACGCTCGCACATAGTTACCAAACTGCTTTGTGTGTGTGTGTCAAGTGCTGGAAACTTGCAATTTTGCACAGAGACGGTAGGTATTAATGCATAACCTGTCGTAACAATGTTTCCTAAATTGAATATCAGCGCGCCGGTACCAGGACATTCTGAAGCCGTTGGCAAAGCGTCGAAGGCTATACAATATCCATGTACTTGAACTATCAAGACATGAACGGCAAAACTTCAATATAGGTAGTTTAGCAACTGATGTTGTCTCACAGCTTTTGCTTTGCTTTGCTCATTGTAAAACAGTTTTTGCTCATGAACTTTTTGTAGCTTCATAATCTGTCAAAAAGGGTGGATTTCACCCCGGTGAGTGGTTTTTAAAAACCATTGTTTTACGTACGCTTGCATATGATTTGCACATAATTTCAGTGAAAAATATTGCCTGATTCGTTTCAATTTTCGTAGAAACTCTGAAACCGTGGTTTTACATAGATTAGTTGAAATTTCACCACAACATAGACTTGCTCTGCTGGAGGTTTGAAACTTTAACGGAGTCAAAACCACGGTTTAAGAAAATCAATGAATCCTTTTTAAGAAAAATTATAACAAATCTGGCAATATTTCGTAATAAATTCATGTGCAAATCATATGCAAACGTACGTAGTAAAACTATGGTTTTTTTAAAAAACCACCGTCGTAAATCCAACCCAGAAAACTGAAAGCAAACTGCTACGAAACAGCATATTGCGGCTTTCCATGTTACATCTGTTGGCTTTTAAAATTTTGGTGCCGCGTTTTATATTCGAAGAATATCCTCGGCATCGTACCTAAGCATGTCGCAACGAAATCTATCCAAAATTAGTTTAACTTTACTCGCAAGACGTGCTTGTTTGTTACTACTGTTGGTAAGTAGTGTTAGTATGCTATTTAATGTTGTTTGCTTTATCATGTTAAGTAGTATTATGTCATTTATCGTTGTTTTCTATGTCATTTATCTTTTCAGTTTCGATGCCAAATCGTTATTCTGTTTTTTGTCACACTGTTTCATGAATGTGTTCAATAAAATGTGTAGTTGCTAAATCGTAGGGGTCACAAGGCATGTTTTTATATTGTTTTTGAATGACTACAGTTGGTGATATACACTCAAATGTTTGCAAACTTATTGTCTTTTCAAGAATTGTTTCTGTGATGGTTTTGAGACAATTTTTGCTTTATCATTCGGCGGTAAAGAATAATATCGTGGTGAAGATGTACGTCTATTCTCCACTGCAATATCATCATAGGTTTCGTCCAAATTGATGTCGTGCATCACAGCTTCGTTGTCGTAACCTGAACATTTCATAGAGTGAAGACTAAATTTTATCACTATTTTGACCGAAACGGACCGATCGAATTTTTGTCTGAAGTTTAGAGAATAATATCTGATTGAGCTAATTCAGATAGCTGAAGTTTCAGCAAAAAACAAGTTCAAGTACAACAATTAGCCAACCCGAGGTGTTGTGATTACTAAATAGTTATGCAACTCTATTTAAAATCAAAAGTACTGCTGTGTAAGAATACCTTGAAAATGTTGATGTTGGTCCCTATACATTGGTTCCATTTGGATTACTCCCTCAGATGGACTGCTCGCTATATCTTTGACGTCGTCGGCTGAAAAGTACCGCTCGACGTCGATATAGTTTCCTGCTGCTCCTGACGGCACAGAAGAGACTGCCGCGTCGTAATGCAATGTGGTGTCGTTGCTGGGTCTTCTTGCTAAATACGACGCAACAGTTGAGACTGGGTCTAAATTTAAGCACTAGGGCTTTAAACCTTCTCTGCATGAATATTTAGACCTTCTGTGCACAAAGTAAAGTAAATCATGCTGGGAAACATTGCGCCGACAGGTTTCACTAGTGTGAGATGGCCAAGCTGGCTTGACCCGTCACCACAGACTGAGCCTGTTGGGACACAAGAACAGCTTTGCGCCAGGATTGTCATGCTTAGTCAGTCGGTCATTGACTCGCTTCACCCGGTTACCTAGGACACTCTGGTGAAGTAACTGATGCTGTGAAACATTACGCCGACAAGTTTTACTAGTGTACATAAGATCAATGCTGAAACAATGGTATTCTGATAGGCACGACAGTGCAGTTATGAGCTTACTGAATAACCAGTAACAACCTTACAAGCAGTCGGACTAAAATTGAGTATCGAGAACAAGTTGCCAATTTTTGCATTATGAAAAAATTAAATCCCACCCGCGCACCCCCGCTTCACTGCAACTAAACCTAAATATTCAAAAGACATTCAGGTTTACACACGTTTATACAGATTTATACAAGTTTATACAGGTATATATATACGATATACATTATGCCTGATTGATCCAAGGTGTAAACTAATTGTCACAAAACAGTAAAACAAACCTGACGTGTTGTGTCGCTTGCTGAATAATGAAAAATATGCTGCATTTCGACCAGCCGCTATCATATTTCCCAAACTTGTCCGATCAGACAAAGTTCGCTTTCGCCGTTTGATTAGACGACAGCAAAACATCCCGCAGACCAAGGCAAATAGAATTGCACAAAGCACAAATAGGGCTACAAACCCCCTGAAACACGGAGTGAAGTTTGACATGCTGCTGATACTGCGGTATGCCTTCGTTCAAAATGAGAGAGCGTTACGCAACTTTTATTAGTTAAATTTACAAAAGATTTATATTTTGAGAAGCATCGATCAATCTACCTAATAGGTTCTTATCTAAATTTGGGTACATATAGGCCTATATAACATCAATAATATAACAGTGACCCAAAAGAAATTACTACATAATCTCGAAGCTTACAAATAATAGTCTCTGGTTTCACACTGCACCCCAGTCCAGCCAGACTTGCACGTCGCTGTTCCGTCGTGGCGGCATGAACTGATATGACTGTCTTTGACATTACAATAAATTGAACACTCGTTCCCGTGCCAGTGTAGTTGGCAAAGTTTCGAACCGTCTGTTGTGTTGCAGTCATAACGCTCTGTCGTTATACAAAGTGTGCAGTTTGGCGCTACTCCGTAATAGTTGGGACAACAGCGCATTTGTCCGTCCGCGGGATCACAGTAATAAGAATCTGAGTAGGACGGTGGACTAAAATATAGATATAGTTTTGTGTTTTGTGATTTGTGCTTTGTTTTTGCATTTTGCTTGTGCTTCATGTTTCGTAATTCTTGTGTTGTATTTTGTGTTTTGAGGTTTCTAATTTGGGTTTTGGATTTTGCGTTGTGCGTCTTGCATTTTTGTGTTTTGTCACATAGATGTTTACATAATGCGGTTAAACATGTCCAAAAAAATTGGAAATTTGAATAAACAGAAATTACAGGGTAGAAATTCATTACAATTTTGTACCTTCTGTGCAACATTTAGCCCTGCAACTGAACTGTCTAATAAATACCTCTATTTGTCGTTTATACACTAACATAAACACGTAAATAAACATCGTCAGAGACAGATATACCAACTTACGGGCAATAAGTGCAATTTGGGCCATAATGATCAACTTCAGGACAGGCAGAAGCCGAATATTTAGGAAAACATGGATAAAATGCGTATGGAAATTCAGAAGAAATCGTAAAATTATGCTCAAAAGTAGTTGTTTTTTCAATAATTCTGGTCAGAATAACGTTGAACTGGCAAAAAGATACAACGAATACAGCAAACACAAGTAAACGTTTCATTATTATATTTCTTTCATTTAACTTGTTGCTCAATATTGATGCAAGTATAAAGAATTTACGCCGTATAAACAATTTTACCAATCAATCTGATCAGTGCGAATGAAAATACCAGCTTTGTCACTGATTGCTTATCATGAACTAAGAACAATAGTGTGAACAACATCTGATAACTTTTTTGCGTAAACTTTGCCGTACATAATGTAAGCACAAAACGGCTGTATAAAAGCCAAAAAGTCCTTGTTTGTTCACATAACTCCCGTACCCGACACCACCTCGATTTGTGGTCAGTTTGAACAGTTTGAAAATGACTTGAAGTGCTTATTGTGTGTAATCTTGTCCGTTTGAAAGACAATAATGATAAATTTTTAGTTTTAGTTTTATAATATGGTTAAGTAGACTGCCATACCCTACTCGTATTGCACGCTACAGCGTAAACTGTAGTTTATATCGCCCGCTGTAGATATTATAGTAAAGCGGAGTCACGAAAGAGGGGAGTACCTTATCTAACAACAAGTATGCACATAAATCGATAATTTAGGTAACTATAAGGTAATCTTTTTAGTGTTTTGAAACCTTGGTATTCAGGTACCCTCTTGAAAACAATGCACGAAGGAAGCTATAGTTGTCTGCACATTGGACGCATGCCCCAAGGCCAAGGTAAGAAGAGTGTTCCTGTATACTCTAACTTTTAATATAGCAGGATTTCGGATTATTTAATTAGTTGTAATGTAGTAAATGTAAATTTAAATGTAGTTTTTTTCTGTTTTTTGTACTGTACTTTGTCTGTTCTGTACTTTTTTTACTTTACTTTACTTTTCACTTTTTTACTTTTTACTAATGTAGTTACTAGCCTAACATATTTATGTGTATGTACATAGCTAATTGTCGACGGTTTATCAGTGAGGACTTGGCAGCAAGCCAATTTCTAACGTGCGGGTTTTTTTGTTTAATGTGTTTAGTTGTTTCTCTAGCTAATCAAAAATCTGTTCAGGCTACTATAATTAAAGGGACTAGTGTGGTTATTTATCTCATTAACAAAGTGCGCACTCTTTATGCCTAGTTTTTCTCCACTGCTGTTATATAGCATGTTGCATGTCACTTTTAACGCCGGTCGACATTTTGTCGTGTGGGTTTAATTTTGCCTGTAATATGTCACTGTTGCCTATTTTGACGGTATCTGCTCACTAAATGCGGCTAATTGTAGATCCTTCAAACCCCCCTGAGGTTAGCCATGGCTAGCGTTCTCTTGGAACCTAAACCTAAACCCGAAGGTTTACTGCTAATAAATGTTTTTGTTCCAGACATGTCTAGAGCCTGACAGCAATCTAGGCCAAGCCCAGACTTAAAACTGCTTTATTTCTATTCACAGACATTCATATTTACATCAGATAATACTCAAGTAGTTTGAGTTCAACTTTTCTGATGAGTTTCTAAAGCCAGTTTCTCGATTTCACGGTTTTTTCACAAATCGAGCTGTTAGTTTAGTTTTAGGCTTGTTTGGTTTTATGTTTGGTTTTTTGCGTTTATGCATGTACCAAAATGTAAGACAAGATAACCCTTAACTTGCTGGTTTAGCTGTGGTCTCAGATAGCATTTCCACTGAGATATAATTTTTTTGTTTTTCATCTAGGTATGCATGCATGTACATGTAGGTATTCGAGGTTACATTTACATACATTTCCAGTTATCACGATTTATTAAAAGTTCCCTCACATCAAATCAGCGGCGCGCTGCTTCAATGACTATTGGCGGCTACAGCCCAATCGCCACTTTTTTGGCGGGTGGGTATCTCTACTTGATTACAGAAATAACCGCTGTCCTGCTATGAAACTTGGACATCGAAAAATTGTCAAAGTAGAGTAGAGTAATAAAAACTTATTCCGATGTAGGTATGTACTGAAAATCGCCGCAGTTTTTGCTGGTCAATCGTGAAGTGTATAATAACTGGCTTGCGCCATTTTAGCCAAATCGCCGTCAACTGGAGGCCTTTGAACCTAAAATTGAGATAAATGGGAAATTAAATGTGAACTGTTTTGAAATATTGTTTCTTTAATAGCTTTACAGCTTTCTTAAATTGTTTCAAGCTTTACAGTCCACTTTTGTAATTGGAGATATTGGCGATATTGGCGAGATATTGGTGGTTTTTTAATACAGTACCTAATATAGTTCGTCTGTTTGTGAAAACTTAATTGCTGTGTTTTCTGCGCCTCTGTTTTGCAGTTTCCTCAAAATAGGTGTATCGCCATTTCACATCAGAGAATCTAAGCCTAGCGTCGGTTTACTTTAGGTTTTTTGACCTTTTATAGTGTCACATTTCTTCATTCAAACAAGGTTTCGTCACAACTCAGAACTCATTGAATAAATTCCTATCTATCCTGCTTCAGTGAGCTGAAACTTCAAGGGTGGATTTCACAAAGGTGGTTTTACTAAACCATGGTTTTACGTACGTTTTTATATGATTTGCACATAATTTCATTACGAAATTTCGCCTGATTCGTTACGAATTTCGTAGATTTTCTTAAACCATGGATTTAGCTCAGCTGAAATTTCAGCAAAATAGAGACCTGCTGTGCAGCAGGTTTCAAATTTCAACTGCGCTAAAACCATGGTGTAAGAAAATCCACGAAATTCGTAACGAATCAGTCGAGATTTCGTAATGAAATTATGTGCAAATCATATAAAAACGTACGTAAAACCATGGTTTAGTAAAACCACCTTTGTGAAATCCACCTCAACATTTTTATAACTTTTGTGAACGTGTATGTAGGCGAAGTTTTCAGTTTTTTAGAGATGCCATGATTAATCTGCTAGAAATTTGTATTATCGCTCAATTAGTTCGTTAAAAAGTTAGCAATTTTTAAACTTCGCGCGTAAAGAATGAGCAAAAAGTCAAATTATTAGCATTTGACTCGTAAACTACAGACTACATAATAATAGTAAAGTAATACTCAAGTAAAATTTTTTTAGAAATATAATATATTCTTGGAATCTGTACAAATGACTCATACTCAGGGGGTGTGAGCTACTCACGTCGAAAATTAAAAGCAGATAAAAATAATAAATTAGCTTAAGGTGGTAGTGTCGCCAAAGCAGTTTTGCTTTTTGCTCATAGGTTGCAAAAAGAGAGCTTTTTGCTTTGAAATTGTACGTTCACTGAGATACTAGTAAAATGCTATATGGTGTCAAATAAATACTACCAGACACTAAACTACCAATATCTACAAATATTTTGAACCAATCACTATGTGTAAGCCAGACGTCACACAATAGAGACATAAAAGTTCAAAAATCAAGCCAGATATCAGATTGGCCAGCAGGCCAGCTTGTGAAGTACAAGTAATGTTTTGACGCACAATTTTTTGTCACAAATAAGAAAAATAAAAAATAAAGGTTCGTTTTCTTTAGATTTCAAAATAAGCTTCTAGATTTTTTACAATTTATCATTATTGCTGTGAGTACTCCACAGTTTACGCACAGTTTCACAGTTCAAACAGGTATTACTCCGCAACCACTCAAGCAATTTGCACTAAATTTTGTGTGCATAAACTAGAACATATGTGCTTTTAGTCTGTGAAAACAATCTAAACAAAAAGTTTTAAAAATGTGATGAAATTAACGAATGTGAATAGGTTTTCAAAACGTCATTTTTCCGACTTTGCGACTTCACTGCTAACTGTATGCTGCATCAATTTTGCTGAAACTTAGCGAAATGATTTGCCTTGAAACATATTTTTAGAATATATAAAGAACAATGACCTATCTTTCACTGAAAAAGTTTTATAGTCGCGCAAAATCGACTGCTTTCGCGACACTACCCCTTAAGCATTATTGGCTCGCTGCGTTTGTCAGTGCAATGAGATAAGTAAATGCACAAAACCCTTTAGGACCTCTCATTCAGACAGGCATAGCGCAGACCATTTGTGGCAGATTCGAACTCAACTTAGCGTGTAACACAAAAATGTAGTGGAAAATTGCTTTTTCAGATTTTTATTATGCGCTCCTTAATAGACGCCGAAATGCAAAATAATGGCAGTTTTTGCCTTGGACTTCTCCAAATGACCTTCTTCAGTATTCACGACAAGTGTGGCCAAAAAATCTTTTTTCGGCCGGGAAAAATTGCTACGTTGCGCTTATGACTTACTGGTGAAATTTGAATTTTATAAACCTCTCGTCGAAAACTGGCTTGATTTCGGTTCCTCCTTAAAGCTTAGATTGTCTCTCTCTAGTCAAAAAGCATGCAAAAAAGACCCATAACTTGTAACCATTTTTGTTGTGGCTTACCTTTCACAAAAGATTAATATTGTTGGGATCTGCTTTTCTGCATTTTTGAGTACCAGACCAGACCATTTGAACCGTCAGTTTAATTTTCTAAGTGCTTAATGCAATTTAATTTAATGGATTATCACTTTTTCACTATTTTTTGTTGCTCAGCTCTGACAATTGTCCCCTTCTTCTTTTCAACAAATTGACCACATGTGAATTAAATTTACTCATTCCGTTTGGACAGATATTTCGTGCTAACTTCAACCAAATATATGTGCCGCAAATTTGTGCACGTTACATATCAGTAATAACTTTCCCATTATTGATTAAGCTTTTTCTCAAGCAAAAGAACTGATATGACTACAATTATTTCAGTTCAGAATATCTGCTAGTATTTCAGATTCAAAATACCATCTGTTTCGTTATGCAAATTTCTGCTCAAACTAGCAATTTGTTACAATTTGAGAAAATAAATCGTATTTGCGCTAATTGAAGAAATTAATGCTGTAGCTGAAATTTCAGTCTGAACTTGCTGCAGTTGATTAAAACTGGGAAGCTTCAGACTGCAGGGAAGTAATTTCGGATAAACTTCTAGAACTTTCGTAGATAATAATTCTAGTAGTGGCTCTAATTTTTGGCTAATTAACTCAGGCAGAGGTTTGGCTCTGATCTAACAATATGCTTAGGGTGTAAGTAATTTAGAAAAAAATTAGAAAAATACTATCTTTTTCACTGACGTTGTAGACATTTTTAAACCTTGTTTTTTAGACTATAAGGCTTGTTTGTATTTTTCAAAGACCAGTTATTATTTATTTTAATTAAAATAGACAATGTAGATAGATTTGTTTGCTGAAAGCAAACTTTACGGCATAAGATGAAATATGAAAAGAAAAAGATTTTCGCAAAGATCCTTCAGCTTAGATCCTTCTAGTTGCTGCCGCATTGGCGCAGCAGCTCATTTAGAAAGAGTTTGGGTATCAAAGCACACATTACGTGCTCTTGATACCCAGGCTCCCTTAAATGCCTCTACGCATTGTATGAATTGTCTGTGAAGGAAGCCTTTTAATTATTATTTATAATCGAAAGTTTCAGTTTGAGTTTTATTTTTTAAATTTAATGATCCGCAGGCTAACAACAATTTCATTGACTGTGAAATTTTGCGTTATCTTGACGCTGTCCAATTTGTAATTGGTTAATACAAAATTATTCAACTGTCATGAATGTAGCGTGTAAGTTCCAAGTAGGTAGATTAAAGTTAATAGTTTGTAGTTGTGCTATAACGAAACTCGGCTGTGCTATAACGAGACTAGGGGCCTATTCCTTTACTGGATCAAACGGACTGGACTTATTTTAGTCTGAGATTTTGGAATGACAAATCGGACTAAACAGACTAAACGAGTTAAAATAAGTCTGCAGCTTAAATTTAGTCTGACGCCATTCCTAAACTACCACTGGACTGAACGAATTTAACATGCACGCTTAACATTAGCGTGCATAGTTAAGTCCGTTTAGTCCGATTAAAAAGCAGCGCGCTAAAAGTTACGTCCGTTTAATCCGGAGATTTTGGAATGGCATTTTTAAGCTTAATTTTTAAACCGTTTAGTCCGATTATAATTAACCCTTTAATCCGGTAAAGGAATAGGCCCTAGGTCGTGCTATAACGAGACTCGGCTGTGCTATAACGAGACTGGTTCGTGCTATAACGTGTCTTCGTGCTATAACGGAACCCTGACCCCATTAGTGCTACAACGAGAGTCAGTCCATTCGTGCACACGTAGACCTGCACGCAGGCACATGTCAAGATAGACACACACACGCACATAACTCTCACCAGAGTACACACTGTTATTGTGCAGACTGCAGACTAAACAAGCACTTTTGTTGACGAGCGTACTTCTTTCCACTTGACGATATCAAGTATTATTTTACCGTATCGGTAAAATTAGGCGCGGCACACACTAAGATTTCGTTTTTAAGAGTTTTTCTAATTTCGGATACAGATGTTACATGTGTAATAAAACAGGGTTAACGAGCCCCCTGATTGATACAGGTTTCGCTTGATTTTGGTTGTAGCTGCAAGAAGTGAGCTACTTGTTCGGTTGAGTACGTAGTTTAGTGATCAGACGTGGCACAGAATGAGGCCACACTCTCAGGCGGAATCCCCGTTTTGCTTATTTCCCAAAACCCCCAATC
>JASANF010008361.1:0-133838 GCA_030248245.1 Trissonchulus sp. WLG1_4 | reverse complement strand
TAAACAGCGTGGCCGACGGTCGACCACAACTCGTAGCGCAGTTTGTAAATATAGCAAAAAAAGTCAAATAAGGTAGAATAAGTTTATGCCGTATCCTCCCCCTTTTTGGAGGTCACGGACCACGGTCCGCCCCTGCGTACAATGTAACTACATACATACGCACATGCTTTCATGCAAGATAAAAGCAAGGAAACAAAGCCAAAAAGTTGCATGGATCTGGGGGCGGCAGCCCCCCGAAAAAAAATTGGGAAAATTTGTTATTTTTAAGCCAAATTTGGTCAATATTGGGAACGTATCGGAAATTTTTTCCGGCCGGAGTATTTCCGGGGGGACCCTTGTGTAAAATTTCGGGGGGGGGGGGGGAGTGGCCCCCGCACCCCCCCCCCCTCCCCCCTGGCTAGGTCCCTGTATATATAGGTATATACATATGAAGTTACCAGTTTTCCTAAATTGAGCTTTTCCAAACGGAAATATTTCCAGCTGCATCGAATCCTTCAGCTGAATCCAAGTTGGCCACAACTGTTCGTCGATAAAATCGGTTGTATCGGGACACATAGATTCCATAAACACTTCCACTCGCACTTTACTGAGGTTCGGACTAGATTCTTCTGGCGTTGGTTCGTCGACCGCAGGGGCTGGGGCTTGCAATGGCTCAGTAGATGCTGTTTTCAATACATTCTGTCTACTATCACCGCGCCAGAAGTAAGCATATAAAATAAAGCCAGTCAAAATGGCAAAAAAGATCAGGAAAATCAGTCGATAGTTTTTCCAAAATCCACGTCGTTTCCCTGAACCCAAACGAGAGCCGTAAACTTTCATTTTTTGCGCTGCAATTTGGGAAATTCCGCTGCCGCTGCTACCCTTTACGCTGACGTGCTGGGGAACGTGAAAAAGTTCCTGATCTGAATCACTCTGCAGGGACCCACTGGCATTCTCTGGCTGAATCAATTGCTTTGCTTCAGTAAGGCCAAAATTCATTACCTAGAAACACAGTTAAAAGTAAGCTAATAGGCTATCCTGAATTCCTGACCCACTAATATACAACAGTCCGATAAAATTCAAGAACAGGGTTAAATGCTGTTAGGGGGGGGATAGTGGACCTATTTTTTTGAGTAGACCCCTTGGGGGAAGCATTTTTCCTTCAAGAACCCTTATTTCATTTTTTGGATTTTCTGAGATATGACCCCCCCAACTTTTTAGTATCAAAACAAAGGCACGTTGACCCCGTTCCTTTACGAAAAATTGGCCAAATTCACCAGAATCGTCCAATTTTTGACCAAATTCAAACTGGCCTTCAATTCAGGCTTGGGCTTAGGCTTAGTATCAGTCTTAGGCTTAGGTACGAAAAAATCGAAATTTCCACGAAAAATCCTGCCAGCTAAGCCTAGAGAATCCTGCCAGCTAAGCCTAGACGATGCCTTAAAACATTATAACGCACTCAAAAGTCCAGGGTTTTTTTTTCAAAATCGGATTTCATCATTCTGGCGTCATTTTTAAATTCCTGTCGTCATTTTTATTTTTCGTTCGTCAAAATTAGATTATGGCTTTACAGTACCGTTGCGTTGCAGCAATATTGCTAGTTAGCGTTTTTAAGCGGTTTTTTTACCTAATTTTAGCCAAAATTTGTTGAAATCTGTGTTTTTTGGCCAAGAAAAGATGCAAATTACTAAATTGCTGTTTTTTGACAAGGGGGTCAAAATTAAGTAGACCGATGGGAGGGAAGGGTCCCACCAGGGGGAGGGGGATTACCCAAAGTTTTTGTGCTTTTTGTACATGTATGCTTGTACGTATATACATGTAATCTCAGTCCGGTGGAGGGTTTTTTCTGGATTTTTCAAAATTTTAGGGGGTCTTGTCCGACATATTGGGGACTTGAACTCATAACGGCCTAAAAATGGGAATTTTTTGTAAAATTTGTATATTTTTCGCAATTTTTAGCTTTTTGCTCATTTTTAAAGCAATCTGGGGCAAATTTTTAGTTTTCTGGCACCTTTTTTAACTTTGAGGAGTTTTCTGGCACCCTTAACTTTAAACTTTAGATTTGCTTGTCCCGGAATCCCAAATCTGGGGGGAGCTTGCCCCCCTGAGTCCTGACCCCCTTGTACGTCTATGTGCCGAAGATTTCGGTCAAATTTAAAGTAAAAAAAATTCTGAGAGAGCATGACCTTTCGATTTTTTGTAACAAAAAAGGGAAAGGTAAAGGTAACTCGCGGATAGATAACTATCCTTTGGCGTGTCCGCACTCAGATACGGTGCTCATCTCCGTTACAAAGCGTCAGGTCTGCCTTGATGGGCTGCCCCCTTCCTGTCACTTTGTAATAATGCTTTAAATGCACTTTTCTGCAATTTAAACCTGGGTTTTTTCGCCAGGAAGCTTTGACAAAGTTCCTGGGATTGGCACTGTATGTAGCAACTCCCACGGCGAAGCTGAAACTGTTTTGATTTATTCCGAAACATTTGACGGATCGAAATGTTCTCACCGATCTGTGACAGTTTTTAGTACAGATACTGCAAAATTGAACAACAAAAACATAATATTATAATACTTGGCTGCAAGACTGTGTTACGTGAATCATAATTGAAGATGTGTGTAAATGTACATAGTCATAAGGAATTTGTTTGCGTTTAATGGCAAAAAACGGTCAAATATTGTGCGAACATTATACTATTTGTGGCCGACCGAAAACACCAGATTTAACATTTGAGCTCATAATACCCAAAACATTACGCCACAAGAATGCAGGGGTCTAAGAGCGACAACCCTTAAAAACAAAATTAGAGAATTTTTCACTTTTTAGACCAAACTTGGTCAAATGAAGCCGTCTCAGAAATTTTTTCGAGCCGACAAATTATATAAATGCAAATCACGTCAGAAGCAGAACGTCACATGAGATAGTGCACTAGTAGTGCAGTGCACTAAATAGGTATATAAATGTACTCGTGTACACATGCAGAGGCTTTAATGAAAATTAATAAGAAAGACGAGTAAGCCACTAAGTTGCAGGGGTCTGGGGGCGACAGCCCCCAGAAAAAATTGGAGATTTTTTCAATTTTTAGGCCGAATTTGGTCAAATCAACGTCAATATTTGCTCAAAACCTTTCGTCAAAGCTTCGTCTTTTCGCTTCGCTTTTTATTTTCTGAACGTCATTTTTAAGTTTCATTTCTGCAAATGACGCCATTTTTGACTAAAAAAAACCCTGAACTATCCAAAAACAAAGATTGCCATTTTTGGCTTCAAAGTCTGGCCTTCCCAAAACACTGAAACTGCAATTTTTAAGGGGTCATAGCTCAGAAAATACAAATTTATGGAGAGGGTTTTATTACAAAAAATGCTTCCCTTGAGGTGCTCTACTCCACTCCAAAAATAGGTCCACTATCCCCCCCCCCAACTGCACTTTATTTGTTTCGCCGAGGAGGGTGCATCGCCTAAAAGTGCAAAATATGGCCAAAATCGATACGCGATAGCAAAAAAATGAACTTAAAAAAGCAACACTTTTTCAAAAATCGAAAATTTGCATGGTAAAAGTAATGAAAAAATTTCTGATTCCCAAACTTGAGCCTAAACCGAACAGTAGCGTATCCAGGATGAAGTTGACACAGAAAAAACAGCGATCCGACTTTCCTATAAATCACAATCTAAGACTTTTGTAAAAAAGTCAGAAAAACTGAAAAAATTACACCGCCACACCGGCCCAGAATCGAACTGATGACCGCTGAATTGATGTGACAAATCACATGTATAGCAGGCGAGGAAAAAAACCCACCCCATTTTTTGGGGGAAAAAGCCCACCCCAGTTCCGGAACTTGGGTACGTGGTACAGGTCTAAAAGTTTGCCAGCGTATAGTACAGTCCCTGTAGGCAAACTTATATAAGCGGTATCCAAAAGGAGTCTCGCTGGTATTTTTTATGAGTCAAAAATTCGACCCCCCCCCATTTTTGACCCGACATGGCTCCAAGGGAGGTGAATTTTGGAGTCTCATTTCTCAGCACTAAGAGATGCGAGCTCAAATGTAAAAACACTTTTACAGAGGACTACCCTTCCTCTATTCATGACCGCAGTGGCAGGTCCTTCCATCTTTCGTACGAGGGGGGGCATGACCGAAATTAGACGGGGTAAAAAAAACCCGTGTGGGGGAAAAAACCCAGTGAGTTGGAGAGGGGCAGCTTTTTGAAAATGATGTCTAGGGGGGGGGGGGGGTGATGTTTCCGAGGGGGGGCCAAAACCGCTGAGGGGGGGGCTTTGGCCCCCCGGGCCCCCCCCCCGGGCGACGCCACTGCTAGTAGCTACTCCAAAAGACTCATGGTAGTGCAAAAAGACGTTTATTATTAGCACAAATGCGCAAACTGACACTGTCTCGATCGAATTCTGAAATACTGGCCTAACCTAACAGTCGGACTTTGTCATTTTGAGGTCCTTTTGGGGTGGAAAGTAGTATATATTTTCTGGTACTATTGCCAGTTTTTTGTATGTTTTTGATTTTAACCTATTAATTTCTCTTATTTAAACGCCAAATAACCAAATGAAAGTAAAATATGCCCGTCACGACTCACGACTAGTCACACCCACTCACGGTACCCCCCACAGAGGGTCGATGGCGTAAAAAGTAGCCATAAACTGCAAATTTTGCATGCATTTGAGGTGGCACTCCTGAAATGTGGGTTTTGGCCATTATTTTGAAAACGCTCAAAAATAAGCATGCATCGTAAGAACAAAAGTTGATCAGAACTGAATTTCCTTCAATTTGATGTACATATCACATAAAAAAATTTTTGAACATTTTTGAGCAAATTTCGTCAAGGAAAATAGATTTTCACGGAAATGCCTTCACAAGCCAGTGCATTTACACGTACGTAATGAATTTGAAAGGCTTAAAAACACTAGCATTTGTGTTTTACTGAAACGTAATTAAAGATTTTTGGTGTTTTATTGAGTGTGGTATACTTTTTTTGTGAACTAACGCAATACTTTCTACATGAGACAGAAATATAGTGCGTGTGAATAACAAACGCAAAGTTTCGGCTTGCGATTTTAAAAGATTGGCTCAACAAAAAAAGTTAAAATTTGGCACATAAATGCACCTTGTCATCTTCGAGCGGTCGCAAAAATTGATTTTTGGCAAATCGATAGTATCTAAAAAATTTAGCCAAATTTATGTTTTTCAAAAGTCGCGATTTTAGTGTTTTTCGATATATCAATCATATTCATCAAAAATGACTTTTTGCGACCGCTAGATCACGTTGAGGCGAGCAATATGAGCTATTGATTGTGCAACAGCTACTTACTTGCGAAGAGAAATCGCAAGCCGAAATTCCACTCACGTTTGGTCTACAGTGTTTGCTAATTTGTATCAATCAACTTCATATTTTGTGTTTGGGCATGCTTTTACACCGGCTTGCTATTGTTTATCTAAAATTGGCCCTAGACTGCCGTTTTTCGAAAAGTAACATTTCAGGAGCGCCACCTTGAAGCGTTATCGCAACTTTTCAGTTGTTTTCAACGTTTTCAGGCGAAATTAAGGTGTTTTGTTTTCAAATCTGAAAATTCAAAATTTTGTAATGGGCTGCGAAGGGCAGTTTTCAAACTTGTGTCCCTGGGGCCCCATAGCAAATCTGCGTATAGTTTTGGTATCAGGCTCCTCTACTACTCCTAATACGTGCCATAGCGTTGAAAAACTACCGCTAACACACTTTTCGGGTGATTTATGGGGTGGGTTTTTTTCCCCCACATGGGTTTTTTTCCCCCAAATGGGTTTTTTTCCCGGCAACTTTTTGGCTCCCCGCCAAAAAACGGTAAGAGTTAGCGAAATGAAACCGGTCCCAGCGTTTAGAGCAAGATTAGGCCTTAGATTTTTTTGGTTTCCCGTGAAAACGTATAGTCTATGAGCTATGTACATGAAAACGAAAATGCGGGTTTTTTTCCCCGCCTGCTATACACATGCCAACCAACTGCGCCAACGGTGCTGTTAAGGGGGTAGTGTCGCGAAAGCAGTTTTGCTCATAGGCTGTGAAAAAAGAACTTTTTGTTTTGAAGTAGTACATGCAATGAGAAGCTAGTCCAACGCTGTATGGTATCAAATAACTACTGCCAGACATCACACTATCAATATTGACAAATATCTTGGACCAATCGTCATTAGTAAGCCAGACATCACACAATAGGGACATAAAAGTTCGAAAAATCAAGCCAGATATCAGATTGGCCAGCTTGTGAAGTACACATAATGTGTGGACGCACAATTCTTTGCGACAAATAAGAAAAAAGAAAATTGAAGGTTCGTTTTCCTTTTGATTTGAAAATAAGCGTCTAGATTTTTCACAATTTATCATTATTGCTGTTACTATTTTACAGTTTACGTACACCTTCACAGTTCAAACTAGTATTACTCCACAGCCGCTACAGTAATTTGCACTAAATTTTGTGTGCATAAACTACAACATATGTGCTATCATGCTGTGTAAAAAAACTAAACAGAAAAATTGATAAATGTGACTAAAAAATGGAATGTGAATAGGTTTTTTTTCGTCATTTTTCCGACTTTGAGGCATTATTGCAAACTATATGCTGCACCAATTTTGCTGAAACTTGGCAAAATAATTTGCCTTTTGGTAGATTTTTAAATTATAGAAAGAACAATTTCTAACATTTTACTGAACAAGTTTTACAGTCGCGCAAAATCGACTGCTTTCGCGACACTACCCCCTTAAGGGGGCGCTCCGGGAATCGGGGGTTACATCGAAAATTGGCAAAAAAGTTGGCAAATGTCAAACTTTACTATACATATACGTAGTATGGCACAAAAGAACACTGGAGGCAAAATTTTAAGTCACGTGATCACGTCACGTGACTCCCAGAACACCAAACGTGAGTAAATTTTCGGCAAACGATAACTCTGCTTATACTTTGCGTATAGTCACACTTTATATATCAAAATGTAGCTTATGCGCTTCTCTAGTTGAACATTATTTTGGTTTTTATCATTTATGTCAGGTTTGGATAAAAAATGTCATTATGTGTTTTCGAAGTCAAACTCTGAGCAATAAAATTCATATAAAAAAATTTCTAAGCTTTATTTTATAAAACTAAAAAAATGTTCAACTGCGCAGAGCCTAAGGCTATAATTGTGCAAAATTTTGTAGAAAAATATCTCACCAGCATTTTATAATCGAATGCCGAAAAAATGATTTTGTATTCACACAGCCTATATTTGAGTCTGCTGCTTCTGAAAATGGTTTCTTGTGCAATTTTTTTGCACAGAACGCAATAAAATTGTTTTAATTTTTCATTACGACTAATAAAATCTACGTATCGTCTGTTTGCAAAACCTCAAAAAGCGTTGATGCACTGGCTTACTTGCTGAATTTGTGTGAAAGTCGAATACAGTCAGTAAATTGTCCAATGTTTTCCAAATTTTTTGCAACGGAGATATGCGTGGCAAAACATCAGAAATAGTATTTTGGGCAACTTTTCTTCAAGAATGATAGGTCATTTTGGCTGTTTTTAAAAAATACGGCCCAAATCCTTGATTCCCGGAGCGCCCCCTTAAGGTGCACAGGAAAGAATATTAGTACAAAATGTACAAAAAGTACAAAAAGTTACAGAAAAGTACAAAAAATTATTTACTTTTTTTTGTACTAATTTTGTACTTTGGCCGGGCAAGTTTGTACTTTTTTGTACTTTTTTTGTACTTTTTTTGTACTTTTTTTGTACTTTTTTTGTACTTTTTTTGTACTGTTTAGTGCAAGTTTCTACTTTTTTGTACTTTTTTTGGGGTTAAATGCAGTTCGGGGGAGGAAATAGTTTAGTAGAGCACCTTGGGGAAGTATTTTTGCTTCAAGAACCCCTATTTTATTTTTTAGATTTTCTGAGATACGACCACCCGAAATCTGAACCCTCGGTGAGAGACGTTTTTTGCAATTTTTTTGCAAAGCCGTTGTGTTTTCCGTTCTAATCGTGTCTAAATGGTGTCAGATTATTGTTTACAATTTTTTAGAATCAAGACAAAGGCTCTTTAAAGGGGTTCCTGCCGAAATTTTGGAAAATTTCACCAAACGTCCAATTTTTGACCAAATTCAAACTTGGCTTTAATTTAGGCTTGGGCTTACGCTTAGGCTTAGTATGGGGCTTAGGCTTAGGCTTAGTATCAGGCTTAGGCTTAGGCTTCGGCTCAGGCTTAGGCAATAAAAAAATAGAAATTTTCAGAAAAAATCCTGCCAGCTTAGCCTAGAGAATCCTGCCAACTAAGCCTAGACGATGCCTTAAAACATCATAACGCACTCAAAAACAAAGACAATAGCCATTTTTGGCTTCGAACTTTGGCCTACGTTCACTTCGAAAAACACTGAAAATGCAATATTCAAGGGGTCCTAGCTCAGAAAATCCCAATTTGTGGATAGGGGTTCTATTACAAAAAATGCTTCCCTCAAGGTGCTCTACTCCAAAAAATAGGTCCACTAGTTTATCCCCCCCCCAACTGCACTTGATCCCGCTCCCGGGGGAAATAGTGGACCTATTTTTTGGAGTAGAGCACCTTGAGGAAAGCATTTTTTCAAAGAGCTTTTGTTTTGATCAAAGAGCCTTTGTTTTGATTCTAAAAAATTGTAACCAATAATCTGACACCATTTAGACACGATTAGAATGGAAAAAACAAGAGCTTCGGAAAAAAATTGCGAAAACGTCAGTCACTGAGGGTTCAGATTTCGGGGGGTTGTATCTCAGAAAATCCAAAAAATGAAATAGGGGTTCTCGAAGCAAAAATGCTTCCCCCAAGGTGCTCTACTCAAAAAAATAGGTCTACTATTCCCCCCCCCCAACTGCATTTAACCCCCGCTCGGCGCTCGCACAGAAAAACTTTTTCCGGAAATTTTCCGGAAATTTCTCGGAAATTTTCCGGAAATTAAAAAATTTCTGTTTTTTTTCCGGAAAATTTCCGGGTTTTTTTCGAACCGAGAAAATCCGGAAATTAATTTTTCCGGAAAATTTCTGGGTTTTTTTCCGGAAATTTTCCGGGCTTTTTCCGGATAATTTCCGGGTTTTTTCCGGAAAATTTCCGGGTTTTTCCGGATAATTTCCGGGTTTTTTCCGGAAAATTTCCAGGTTTTTTCCGGAAAATTTCCGGGTTTTTTCAGGGTGATTTTCTAATTTTGCGGTTTGCCACAGTTTACTTTTTTGTGTTTTCGTTTTCAGGTTGTATATACGTAGTTGTAGTTCGAATATTTGAAAAAGTAATTTATACTTTGAGTGTATATATATATATATATATATATATATATACATATATATATATATATATATATATATATATATATATATATATATATATATATATATATATATATATATATATATATATATATATATATATATATATATATATATATATATATATATATTATATATATATATATATATATATATACTCTAATTTGCGCAATTTTGCACATCTTTTGTGGCTTTATTTTTATGTAGCTGCTATTTATGTATATTTTGTTGTATTTAGTGTTTTGTACTGTTCTTTACTTTTCAAGAGTTTGCCCAATTAAAGTTTTTGTGATGCAGTGTTTTTAGACGGGAAAATGACAATGACAATGACAAATTTACTTCAGAGAATAAGGCACGTTGATATGCACAACAGATTGCAAATCCTATGGATTTTGTTTCTAGGCCATTTTTGTTTGGTTTTCAAGGGTTACTTATAAAAATTCCTTTAAAAAACTTGAAACATTTTCAAACAACAACAAACAAGAAAACCCCAATTTCTATATTTTGTCATGTAGCCCAAATTTATATTACAATGTTTCTACGGGAAACCAAAAAATATATATGTCGTAGGCCTAACCTTGCTCTAAATAAAAACTTCTCCGGTGAAAAAACCCATTTGTGGGAAAAAACCGCGGCAGCAAAGTTATGTATTTTTCATGCTTATTAGCAGTTCTTTAAAATTAGACCATGGGCTTTTAGGCGTATATAGGCTCTGTTTTGCTTTAACTTAGGGCTCGGACCACTGGCTTAAGCGGAGGCTTGGTGCTAAGCCTTAAGTTTAGTATGTTGGCAAGCAAGGATTAGTCTTAGTTACTGGCATCAAGTAGAAGTCAGTTGCTAATGTGAAATCATCAAAAAGCTTAACTTTGGCAAAAATGAGCAGGTTGCATACAAACTAGAATTATCATGTGTTTATTTATTTACAAAAATTTTAGTATATATGTATACATAGTGTGTATTGTATATATATAGTGGTGCGGGAAAAAAACCTTACGCGTTTTGCGAGGAAAAAACCTTAGTATTTCCTGGCCGAACCTTATGTACGACATAGTCCTTTTTGAGTATAGGTAGAAAGCCCATCACAAACTGACTTACCACACCAATTGCTGTGCAGTTTTGAGGTCTGTAGCATTTTTTATAAAATTTCAAAATTTTGCGTGTTGAAAAATGTCAAAGTGAAGTTTTCCAAATTTTTGACTTGTCATAATTTTTTCAACCACACTTTTTGCCAACGCCGTTTGCATTTATCAAGAGAGTTGCCGTTCCTCTATATTTCTGCAGCTAAAAACAGTGAAAAACGTTGTGGTTTACCTGTGACAGTTCAAAGTTTGTGCGGGAAAAAACCCTATTGCGAGAAAAAAACCCTATTTATTTGGCGATATTTTTTTGCTAAACTCACCCATTGTTGCTACAAAAGTGGGTTCATCTGGGCTAACAACTTGCGTAGACTTCATTAAAACCGTTTATTTGGCCGCAATACGTCGTTTTTTGTCGTTTTGGCCCATACCCCGATACCCCCTACGAAACCTGTTTTGGTGATGTTTCACCAAAATTTGACCTTTTTTTGGAATATTTAGGCTTTAGCTGCTGCGTACCACTTCAATCCAAGAATTCTAGACGCGGGCGGTGTTTGTCCTCCGTTTCTGACGTATATAATAGGCGCAAAAATGTATTTTTAATGCTTGTAAATATTGAAAAAATGCATATTTCGGCAGAAGTCATTTGTGCTAAAAATGGTCGATTTTTGAAAAATTATTGTGAGTCACATGGGTGTCGGAAAAACGGTTTTTTTATTCCATACTGCAGCCTAAGAGTTGTAGAACACGATGAGTTTATACGTAGATTGAGTTTATACTCACTGCTAATAGAACAACCGAAAAAAGTGATAGGGTTTTTTCCCCGCATTAGGGTTTTTTTCCCGAAGGTTTCGACTTTCGAAGCTTATTACTCAAAAACGTGAGTAGTTAGAATCCATTTTAATAGTGCCACAGTTAGACGAAAGATGGCCGTTATAACAGCCGCGAGCACTAATGGATCCGATTTATGTGGAGCACAGGACGACCCGAAATATTGAAAATATGGTTTTTTCCCCGCACCACTATAGTTGACTATACCATATGCGAACCTGGTGTCGGAAAACAGCTACACCCCGTGACAAGAGATGCTTGTAAAAATTTTGTTGGCCCTTGTAAAATGAGCCATATTTTGGGTGACCGGGAAATTATCCGGAAATTTTCCTGAAAAAATTCGGACATTTTCCGGAAAAAACCCGGAAATTATTTTGAGAATTTCCGGAAAAAACCCGAAAATTATCCCGAAAAAGCCCGGAAATTTTCCGGAAAAAACCCGGAAATTTTCCGGAAAAAATTTTCCTGTGTCGCCGCTCCTGAAATGTGGGTTTTGGCCATTATTTTAAAAACGCGCAAAAATAAACATGCATCGTAAGAACGAAAGTTGTTCAGAAGCAAATTTTCTTTAATTTGATGTACTTATCACGTAAAAAAATTTTTGAAAATTATTGAGCAAATTTCAGCACGAAAATTATTTTCACAGAAATGTCGTCACATGCCAGCGCATTTACACGTAAGTAATGAATTTGAAGGGCTGAAAAAAATAGCAGCTGTGTTTTACTGGCACATACTTAAAAATTTTTGGTGTTTTATTGAGTGTGGTATAATTTTTTTGTGAACTAACCCAATATTTTTTGCATGAGACATAAATATAGTGCGTGTGAATACAAACGCAAATTTTCGGCTTGCGATTTTAAAAAATTGGCTCAACAAAAAAAGTTAAAATTTGGCAGATAAATGCGCATCATTGTTTTCGAGCGGTCGCAAAATCTGATCTGGAGCAAATCAATAGTATTTGAAAAATTTAGTCAAATTTATGTTTTTCAAAAATCGCGATTTCAGTGTTTTTCAATGTATCAATCAAATTCATTAAAATTCACTTTTTGCGACCGCTCGATAGGTAAAGGTGAGCAGAATGCGCTATTGATAGTGCAAAAGCTAGTTACTTTTGAAGAGAAATCGCAAGCCGAAATTCCACTCACGTTTGCTCTGCAGTGAATGCAATTTTGTATCAATCAACTTCATTTTTTGTGTTTAGGCATACTTTTACACCAGCTTACCATTGTGCATCTAAAATTTGCCCCAGACTGCCGTTTTTAGAAAAGTCACATTTCACCAACGCCACCTTTAAAATGTCGTTAAATGAGTATGTATGTTACTGTGCTGATTTCAAAAATTGTAAAAAGAATTATTTGAACCATTTTTGGTTATTGATCATAAGTGTGTTAACAAACATAACTTGATCTATTCACTGGTATTTCCAAATGTGAATTATTATATTTATCATTTTGCTTAGGATAGTTTATGTCCTATTAAATATCCTATTAATTATTATGGTCACAAACACTAATTGAGCGGTCGCAAAAGGTCAATTTTGATAAATATGTTATATAAATTTGCATGGGCGTAGCCACGGGGGGTCAGGGGATTTGAACCCCCCTTTTGGTGGAACCTGAAGAAATTGTCAAGAATGGTCCTCCCCTTGGTTTTTGTGGCTCGGCCAGAAAAAATTTCTGATATATACAGATCACCCCCCTCTAGATGTACTAGATTACCCCCCTCACCCCGCCCGGTCGTCGACCATCAGTTCAGCCTACACCCCTTTCCGAAATCCTGGGTACGCTACTGCAATACAACATTTGAATAGTCATTCCCCACCGAAATTATTTTTCTAGGTACTCCACTATATATAAAATAGTATATTAATATATATAAATACGCTTTCAAAATTTTTTGGTTGAACCCCCCTTTTGAAAATCCTGGCTACGCTGCTGTGTATAAGATAAATATGATGAATATATATGTTGATAAATATTGTGATGATAAATATGAAATATATAATTATAATAAATATATATGTTGAAAAACACTAAAATCACGATTTTCGAAAAACGTAACTTTAACTGAATAAATTAAACACTACGATTTGCTCAAAATCAAATTTCGCGACCGCTCGAAGACAACGAGATAGAATTATTGGCGTGTCACCGCTAGGCCGAATCACCGCTAGGCCGAACCGCCACTAGGCCGAAAAATTGCCGCCAGGCCGAATTGCCGGAAGACCGAATCGCCGTTAGGCTGAAAAGAAATTCAATTGAAAACCTAGTTATTAAGTATAATTTTCAATAATGTACAGTCTTGCCATCAACAGCATACAGTATGCATGAAATTACAGTATCGTGTGTACTGTATCTGTACGTGTAATACATACTGTTTTACATACCTTAATCTATGTATGCTCCAGCTCCGCTAACACATTTTTGGCCTAACGACGATTCGGGCTAGCGACAATTTGGCCTAATGGTGAAGTTTTGGCCTAGTGGCGGTTCGTCCTAGCGGTGATTCGGCCTAGCGAGAGTAGACCCATTTATTTGCCAAATTTTCAGTTTCCTCATTAAGGGGGCGCTCCAGGAATCGGGGGTTACATCGAAAAGTGGCAAAAAAGTTGGCAAATGTCAAACTTTACAATACATATATGTAGTATGGCACAAAGGAACACTGGAGGCAAATTTTCAAATCACGTGATCATGTTACGTAACTCCCAGAGCACCAAACGTGAGTGAATTTTCGGCAAACGATAACTCTGCTTATGCTTTGCGTATAGTCACACTATATATATCAAAATATAGCTTATGTGCTTCTCTAGTTGAACATTATTTTGGTTTTTAACATTTATGTCGGATTTGGATAAAAAATGTCATTATGTGTTTTCGAAGTCGAACTCTGAGCAATAAAATTCATATAAAAAAATTTCTAATCTTTATTTTAAAAAAACTGAAAAATAACTGCGCGGAGCCTAAGACTATAATTGCGCAAAATTTTGTAGAAAAATATCTTACCAGCATTTTATAATCGAATGCCAAAAAATTTAAAAAAAAGTTTTGTATTCACACAGCTTATATTTGAGTCTGCTGCTTCTGAAAATGGTTTCTTGTGCGATTTTTTTGCACAGAACGCAATAAATTGTTTTAATTTTTCATTGCAACTAATAAAATCGATGTATCGACTGCTTGGAAAACCTCAAATTGCGTTGATGCACTGGCTTACTTGCTGAATTTGTGTAAAAGTCGAATAAAATCAGTAAATTGTCCAATTTTTTCCAATTTTTTTGCTATGGAGATATGCGCGTCAAAACATCAGAAATAGTATTTTGGGCAACTCTTCTTCAAGAATGATAGATCAGTGGCTGTTTAAGGGGGCGCTCCGGGAATCAAGGATTTTGGCCGTATTTTTTCAAAACAGCCAAAATGACCTATCATTTTTGATGGAATGTTGCCCAAAATACTATTTCTGATGTTTTGACGTACATATCTCCATAGCAAAAAATTTAGAAAAAATTGGACAATTTACTGATTTTATTCAAATTTTACACAAATTCAGCAAGTAAGCCAGTGCATCAACGCTTTTTGAGGTTTTGCAAACAGACGATACGTAGATTTTATTAGTCGTAATGAAAAATTAAAACAATTTTATTGCGTTCTGTGCAAAAAAATTGCACAACAAACCATTTTCAGAAGCAGCAGACTCAAATATAGGCTGTGTGAATACAAAACCAATTTTTCGGCATTAGATTATAAAATGCTGGTAAGATATTTTTCTACAAACTTTTGAACAATTATAGCCTTAGGCTCTGCGCAGTTGAAAAATTTTTTAGTTTTTGAAAAGAAATTTTAGAAATTTTTTTATATGAATTTTATTGCTCAGAGTTCGACTTCGGAAACACATAATGACATTTTTTTATCCAAACCTGACATAAATGTTAAAAACCGAAAGAATGTTCAACTAGAGAAGCACATAAGCTACATTTTGGTATATAAAGCGTGACTATACGCGAAGTATAAGCAGAGTTGAGTTATCATTTGCCGAAAATTCACTCACGTTTGGTGCTTTGGGAGTCACGTGACATGATCACGTGATTTAAAATTTTGCCTCCAGTGTTCTTTTGTGCCATACTACATATATGTATAGTAAAGTTTGACATTTGCAAACTTTTTTTCCAATTTTCGATGTAACCCCCGATTCCCGGAGCGCCCCCTTAAGGGGGTAATTGCGTTTTTAGGTGTTTTTTTAAACTACCATAACTGCACTTAACCTTAACAAAAACTAGCGCGGTCTTTTTTACATTTTTTTTACACCTTCTAGTTTTAAAAAAACTATATTTAAAAGCAGATTATCTTTTGCAATTTTACTGCTGCTATCAATTGAATACACCCCATCAGCGGTTTTTTTGACTAATTTTTGCGCCACAGTTATGAAACTCAAGATCAGCCAACAACTACTAAACTTTTTGCAGTTATGCACTGACATAATATCCTCACCCGTTTTTTTGATATAGTTGATAAGTCGTTTGTACGTTGAGAAAATGACATTTTCGTGCAAAAATCACGTAATTTGACTTTTCTCTAAAATTTTGAAAAGCCCATAACACCGACTCTACAAACTATTTTCAGAAAAGGAAAAAACGGGTGGGGATATTTTCCTAAAGATAATGTGGTTAAAGTTTCGAAGACGTAGTCCGTTTTTAGCTTGAGTTCTGTGGGCGCAAAAATTACACTGAAAAGTCAAAAACCACGAAAACGACATTACCCCCTTAAGGGGGTAGTGTCGCGAAAGCAGTCGATTTTGCGCGACTATAAAACTTTTTCAGTGAACGATAGGTCACTGTTCTTTATATATTCTAAAAATATGTTTAAAGGCAAATATATTTGCCAAGTTTCAGAAAAATTTATGCAGCATACAGTTAGCAGTGAAGTCGCAAAGTCGGAAAAATGACGTTTTTAAAACCTATCCACATTCGATAATTTCATCACAATTACAAAACTTTTTGTTTAGATTCTTTGCATAAAGTAAAAGCGCATATGCTCTAGTTTACGCACACAAAATTTAGTGCAAATTGCTTGAGTGGTTGTGGAGTAATGCCTGTTTGAACTGTGAAACTGTGCGCAACCTGTAAAGTACTCACAGCAATAATTATAAATTGTAAAAATATTAGACACTTATTTTGAAATCAAAAGAAAAACGAACCTTTATTTTTCATTTTTCTTGTTTGTGGCAAAAAATTGTGCGTCAAAACATTACATCACAAGCTGGCCAATCTGATATCTGGCTTGATTTTTTGAACTTTTATGTCTCTATTGTGTGATGTCTGGCTCACAAATGGTGATTGGTTAAAAATATTGGGCCCGTATTCACATACTAACACTAACACTTAAAGTTAGTGTAAACACTAACTTTAAGTGCTTCGTGGCACTAAATTTAATGCTAGGAAGCACTTAAAGTTAGTGTTTACACTAACTTTAAGGGGGTAGTGTCGCGAAAGCAGTCGATTTTGCGTAACTGTAAAACATTTTTAGAAAAAGATAAGACATCGTTCTATATATATTTTAAAAATATATGTTGAGGCAAGTATTTTCGCCAAGTTTCATCAAAATTGATGCAGTATACTGTTTGCAGTGAGGTCGCAAAGTCGGATAAATGACGTTTTAAAAACCTATTCACATTCGATTTTTTCGTCACAATTACCAACTTATTTGTTTAGTTTGTTTACATAGACTGAAAGGACATATGTTGTAGTTTACGCACACAAATTTTAGTGCTAATTGCTTGAGTGGTTGCGGAGTAATACCTGTTTGAACTGTGAAACTGTGCGTAAACAGTGAAGTACTCATAGCAATAATGATAAATTGTGAAAAATTTAGACGCTTATTTTAAAATCAAAAGAAAAACGAACCTTCATTTTTCTTTTTTCTTATTTGTGGCAAAAAACTGTGCGTCGACACGTTATGTGTGCTGCACAAGCTGGCCAATCTGATATCTGGCTGAATTTTTTGAATTTTCATGTCCTTATTGTGCAATGTCTGGCTTACAATCGGTGATTGGTTCAAGATAATGGTAGATATTGGTAGTCTACTGTCTGGCAGTACTTATTTAACACAGTATAGCATTGGACTAGTTTCTCAGTGAACGTACAATTTCAAAGCAAAAAATTCTCATTTTGCAGCCTATGAGCAAAACTGCTTTGGCGACACTACCACCTTAAGGTGACGCTC
Source organism: Trissonchulus sp. WLG1_4 (assembly GCA_030248245.1). NCBI lineage: Eukaryota > Metazoa > Nematoda > Enoplea > Enoplida > Ironidae > Trissonchulus > Trissonchulus sp. WLG1_4. Next base: position 116,458 of record JASANF010008361.1, on the reverse strand, counting down.
TGAATAACCGACTTTAGGCGATAAAATTTTTCACGTACGTTTTCGTTAATTAACTCTTGAAGGAAAGTTGTTCCAAATTAAATTAGCTTTCAGTTGATGTATATAACGTCAAATTTTGTTCAAATTGAAATTTTAACCTATTTTTCAATGGCAAAAATCTTTAAATCGATATACCAAAAAATTCTATATGGCTTCTGGTAATTTTTGAAGCAGTTCTATGTAGCTAATTGCCAGTTGGAACTTTTAAAAAAGTTGTTTGTGTAGGCAAACTTTTATAAAAAATTTTCCACGTTGACCAACATTGACAAAAATACTCTATTTTTCAAACTAATTTTTCGTTAGCTACTTTTTGGCTTCTGAAACTTTTCTCAGTGGATTTTAGCACAGAAAAATTAGATCTATTTTTTTGAAAATACGTATGTGTAGGCAAACTTCAGGTTTCTGAAATTGGGCTATAGCTTACATTTTTTTAAGACTACTGTCAGCTGCGAAAACCGATTCGCTTGAAACTTTGCAGACTGTTAGAGCAAATGTATATGGAGGCGCCGAACTTCTTGAACTGTAATTATTATGCATTGGCTCAATATGATAGGCTTTTTGAAACGACACTTTTGATAGAAATTAAAATAACTGAAAATTAATCGCAAATAACAAAAATTCGATAAAAATGGCACCTCGGTCAGATAATTGTCTTTAATTTAAGCTATAGATTGTTAAATTTGGTTGAGGCACCATTGAGCTACGTCATTTCAAAAATTAGTCAAATTTTTCAAAGTTTCAATTTTGATGCAGTCATAAAATTTGCTAAAATGTTCCGAGACTCATCAAACTTTGCAAAAATGCTTGCCTGGTGTGCATATTAATTGCACCTAAGCAAAAAAGTTTGTGTCAGGAAAAACAAAAATTATAGCAATTTGATTTATTGGAAGTTACTCAGAGCGCCCCCTTAAGGGGGTAGTGTCGCGAAAGCAGTCGATTTTGCGCGACTATAAAACTTTTTCAATGAAAGACAGGTCATTGTTCTTTATATATTCTGAAAATATGTTTCAAGGTAAATACTTTTGCCTAGTTTCAGCAAAATTGATGCGGCACACAGTTAAAAGTGAAGTCGCAAAGTCGGAAAAATGACGTTTTGAAAACCTATTCACATTCGATAATTTCGTCACAATTATAAAACTTTTTGTTCAGATTCTTTACACAAACTAAAAGCACATATGCTCTAGTTTATGCACACAAAATTTAGTGCAAATTGCTTGAGTGTTTGTGGAGTAATGCCTGTTTGAACTGTGAAACTGTGCGAAACCTGTAAAGTACTCTCAGTAATAATGATAAATTGTAAAAAATTTAGACACTTATTTTGAAATCAAAAGAAAAACGAACCTTTATTTTTCATTTTTCTTAATTGTGGCAAAAAATTGCGCGTCAAAACATTACATGTACTTCACAAGCTGGCCAATCTAATATCTAGCTTGATTTTTTGATCTTTTATGTCTCTATTGTGTGATGTCTGGCTCACAAATGGTGATTGGTTAAAAACATTGGTAGATATTGGTAGTCCAATGTCTGGCAGTATTTATTTGACACCATATGGCATTTCACTAGTTTCTCAGTGAACGTACAATTTCAAAGCAAAAAGTTCTCATTTTGCAGCCTACGAGCAAAACTGCTTTGGCGACACTACCACCTTAAGGGGGTAGTGTCGCGAAAGCAGTCGATTTTGCGAGACTATAAAACTTTTTCAGTGAAAGATAGGTCATTGTTCTTTATATATTCTAAAAATATGTTTTAACACAAATATTTTTGCCAAGTTTCAGCAAAATTTATGCAGCATACACTTAGCAGTGAAGTCGCAAAGTTGGAAAAATGGCGTTTTGAAAACCTATTCACATTCGATAATTTCGTCACAATTAAAAAATTTTTTGTTCAGATTCTTTACGAAAATTAAAAGCACATATGCTCTAGTTTATGCACACAAAATTTAGTTCAAATTGCTTGAGTGGTTGTAGAGTAATGCCAGTTTGAACTGTGAAACTGTGCGTAACCTGTAAAGTACTCACAGCAATAATGATAAATTGTAAAAAAAATAGAAACTTATTTTGAAATCAAAAGAAAAACGAAGCTTCATTTTTCATTTTTCTTGTTTGTGGCAAAAAATTGTGCGTCAAAACATTACATGTACTTCACAAGCTGGCCAATCTGATATCTGTCTTGATTTTTTGAACTTTTATGTCTCTATTGTGCGATGTCTGGCTCACAAATGGTTAAAAATATCGGTAGATATTGGCAGTCTAGTGTCTGGCAGTATTTATTTGACACCATATGGCATATCACTAATTTCTCAGTGAACGTGCAATTTCAAAGCAAAAAGTTCTAATTTTGCAGCCTATGAGCAAAACTGCTTTGGCGACACTACCACCTTAAGGTGGTACTAACGAATGTGCAGTTTTTTTAAATTTTTGAAAAAATTTAGTTAATTCAAACAGTATTTTTTTAAAAATAAAGTCTCCAAGAAATTGATTCATATACACATAATGGCAAATGAAGTTAGCGGGATCATGGGAAAAAATTTTAGGAGCAAGCCAAGCCAACAAGCCAAACTACACAATAGGAGAATGTAAATTTAACAGTTCTGGCCACTTTTCTAAGCGCATGCGCAGTGCGTAAACACAAAAATGAACATGAATAAACATTTGCAAGTTTTCTAGACCCAAAATGAAAATTTTTTAAATTGCTTATATTTTTGCGCAGATATATATCCCGAAAGTTGCGTGTGAATAGACACTTTTTACTTTGAAACCGTATATTTCATTCAATAATTAACAAATCATAAAAACATCCAATTTGGGTCTAGATAAATCGCTTTTAAGTATTTGTGCAATTTCTCGCATGTTTTTGTTGTTTAAACTCGTCAAAAAGTGGCCAGATTTGAAAGCGCTCAAAAAAGCCAAATTGGTCCACTTTTAACACGTGCCACATAAATCAACAATTGAGTTGTAAAATGAAAGTTAGCATAAAAGTAGTATAAAAGTAGTGCTTTTGAACGGTAGAAGGAATGTCTTCTAAAACTAATTAATTATTGAATACTAGCTTGTTTAAAAACACTGCACATTCGTTAGTACCACCTTAAGGGGGTAGTGTCGCGAAAGCAGTCGATTTTGCGCGACTATAAAACATTTTTAGAAAAAGATACGACATCGTTGTTTATATATTTTGAAAATATATGTTAAAGCAAGTACTTTCGCCAAGTTGCATCAAAATTGATGCAGTATACTTTTCGCAGTGAGGTCGCAAAGTCGGAAAAATGACGTTTTAAAAACCTATTCACAATCGATTTTTTCGTCACAATTATCAACTTATTTGTTTAGTTTGTTTACATAGACTAAAAGGACATATGTTGTAGTTTATGCACACAAAATTTAGTGCAAATTGCTTGAGTGGTTGCGGAGTAATACCTATTTGAACTGTGAAACTGTGCGTAAACAGTGAAGTACTCTCAGCAATAATGATAAATTGTGAAAAATTTAGACGCTTATTTTAAAATCAAAAGAAAAACGAACCTTCATTTTTCTTTTTTCTTATTTGTGGCAAAAAACCGTGCGTCGACACGTTATGTGCGCTTCACAAGCTGGCTGAATTTTTTGAATTTTCATGTCCTTATTGTGTGATGTCTGGCTTACAATCGGTGATTGGTTTAGGATATTGGTAGATATTGGTAGTCTACTGTCTGGCAGTACTTATTTAACACAGTATAGCATTGGACTAGTTTCTCAGTGAACGTACAAGTTCAAAGCAAAAAGATCTCTTTTCGCAACCTATGAGCAAAACTGCTTTCGCGGCCCCTTAAGGGGGTAGTGTCGCGAAAGCAGTTTTGCTCATAGGCTGTGAAAATAGAACTTTTTGTTTTGAAGTAGTACATGCAATGAGAAGCTAGTCCAACGCTGTATGGTATCAAATAATTACTCCCAGACATAACACTATCAATATTGACAAATATCTTGGACCAATCGTCATTAATAAGCCAGACATCACACAATAGGGACATAAAAGTTCGAAAAATCAAGCCAGATATCAGATTGGCCAGCTTGTGAAGTACACATCATGTGTGGACGCACAATTTTTTGCGACAAATAAGAAAAAAGAAAATTGAAGGTTCGTTTTTCTTCTGATTTGAAATTAAGCGTCTAGATTTTCCACAATTTATCATTATTGCTGTTACTATTTTACAGTTTAAGTACACCTTCACAGTTCAAACTAATATTACTCCAAAGCCGCTACAGTAATCTGCACTAAATTTTGTGTGCATAAACTACAACATATGTGCTATTAGTCTGTGTAAAAAACTAAACAGAAAAATTGATAAATGTGACTAAAAAATGGAATGTGAATAGGTTTTTTTTTCGTCATTTTTTGACTTTGAGGCATTATTGCAAACTATATGCTGCACCAATTTTGCTGAAACTTGGCAAAATAATTTGCCTTTTGGTATATTTTTAAAATATAGAAAGAACAATTTCTAACATTTTACTGAACAAGTTTTACAGTCGCGCAAAATCGACTGCTTTCGCGACACTACCCCCTTAAGCCAATTTTTTAAAATAGCAAGCCGAAAAGTTGAGTTTGTTTTCACACGCACTTTATTTCAGCATCATGCAGAAAATACGGCTATACTTAAAAATATGGCACCACACTCAATAAAACACCGAAAATTTTCAAGTGTGTTCAAGTAAAACACAGCTGCTAGTGTTTTTCAATCTTTCAAAATCATTACACACGTGTAAATGCACTGGCTTGCAAAGCTATTTCCTTGAAAATCTATTTTCTTGCGAAAAAAGCTGAAAATTTTTCAATATTTTTTCCATGTGATTCACATCAATTTTAAGAAAATTCAAGCCTGAACAACTCTTGTTCTTACGATGTATGGTTATTTTTGCGCATTTTCAAAATAATAGCCAAAACCCACGGTTCAGGAGCGCCACCTTTCAGGCTTCGGATTTTTTATTTTATAATTTTTTATGCACCTGAAGGTTTAAAATCAGCCATTCTGAACTTTTCTGTGCAGTTTCTCGTACCCGTGCAACGAACTGTGAACGTCTGTGCAACGTTGAACAATGGCGTACCCAATACCCATCCCTTCACGAAATATTTTCCCAGTGAAATTTTACACAAGTATTGCCCGGCCTTATTAGCCCTTTGGTTTTTAATTCCCGGCCAAAAAAAAATTCCGTACGTAATATACGTCTCCAATTCACCAAATTTAGCCTGATAATAAAAAAATATCACTTAAAAAAATATCATCGGCGCACCCGGACCTCTGCAACTCTGTGACTTGCTATATTTCTAGTTATTATCGAGTACATCATGCTGCATTTATTTGTGTAATATACTAATGTCCAGTGTGAAATTCCGTCTTTTGTTTTATTTTCCTGACGGAAGAAATTTCTGGTACGTCTTCCGTTGGCCAAATTCAACCTCAATCTGGGGTTTTTTTGCTGGCAAGATTTCGCAATTTTGGAACAGCTTGAAATTTCCTTCGCAAAATCAAATTTTTCTTCGCAAAAAATTTTAATACATTAACCTTGACATTAGTATGTTAAATGAACTATTATTTCACCTATATATATATGGAATGACTGACTCAAATTTACCTCTTTTGGCCAAAAAGCGACGACTTTGACGGTCAATCTTCGGCGGGGGGAAAATTATTTTTGGCCCTAAAACGCTTCCTACTACATCTTTTAATAAAAATATAGAACCCCCATTGTCAGCCAAGCCCCCAATCTGATCTCTAGCCCCCAAAATAGGTCTGGAGACCCCCTATATCCCCCAAACCTAGGGGGGGTCAAAGTTGAACGCTCTTTCTTTCGAATAGGCTAGGTTAAAAGTTTGTAGGATGTAAGCTTTGGCTGGAAATCAAACTTTGTCCAAAAATTAAACTTTACATGAAAATTTTTGCGCATAATTGTATTTAGGCAAAAATACTCCATGAAATAAAAACCTGCTGCCAGCATTAAAAGAACAACTTCTAAGCTACAAAATGCTGAAAAAATTTTGTAAATCGGGTTAGGCTTTGAAAAGTTACAAAACTTTTTTTGAAGCTAGCTGGACCAGGCTGATTGAAGCGTTACAATACAAGTAAGGTTTCGTACAAAAATCGGGCTATATCTGCGAAATTTTTTTAAATTATGAAGGTAGTTGAGGTTTTTTAGTGTGGTAAAGTGATTTTTGATGCTTCTTAGCAGGTTTTTCCTTCAAATTAGGCCTCAGGCTTAGGCTTAGGCTTAGCGCTTAGACTCAGAGCTCAGGCTTAGCTTAGTGCTTAGGCTGAGGCTTAGTGCTCACGATTACACTTTGTTGTGGGTGAGCAAAAAATTAGTCTTAGTTTCATGCATCAAATAAAAGCAATTTTGGTACTGTGGAAAAATGAATAAAGCTGAACTTTAAAACCGAAATTGCACGTCAGCGTGAGCTTGGCTCTGAGCATTAGGGAAGTTTGAACTAGGATTTGAGGCATTAGAATTTATTGTAACGCCGCATTTATGCCTTAAATGTGATATTTTTTTGGGAAAAAATGTTTAATAGCCATCTGCTGCGCAAAAAAGTATAAAAGTTCGAGTTTTAAATTCATTTTCAGTAAGTTCATTTCGCCTATTTTATAATTGAAAAAATCAACATTTTTTGGCCAGAATAAGCAAGATATGTAGCAAATAAAGCTGAATAAAATATATTATTATGTGTTAATATATGCTCATAAAATTTCTGACTGACATAATGAGCGAGATTATTGCTTATTGGTCTTATTTTGCGAGAATTAGCCCCAATATAACGAAAAATTAAGATTTTCGACAAAATTTGATTTTTTTTGAAAAAGCTGAAAATCAACATTTTTTCGCTTGGAAACTGGTAAACATGAACTCAGCGCATGCGAAAACCTATAAAAACGCGTTTTTACGTTGAAAAAATATGTGTTTGAATTCCCACCCCGCCGAAGATGCACCTTTTTTGACATAGATCAACACATAGACCTTACGAGTTCACCTCAACTGCGTCCAAATTTTTCGCAATTGCGAACGTTTTTGCGAAAAGAATCTCAAGCCCGAATATTGAAAAAATTCCCTTTTTTTAAAAAATTTCTTCAAAATCGAAAAGTTCCCCCGAAATTTTTTGCTGGGGCCATTGACTTCAAATGTTTCAAACCTTAAACCCAGGGGCAGGTTTCCACCTGGGGTTAAAAAATAGTAGTAAAAACTAGTTGCTAATTACATTGAAGCCTCTGTATGTGAAAACTTACTTCGTGATGAGTTGGAGTTGCTATGGATAGTCATAAAAGTTTGTGGAAGAAAACGTCTTGTTGGGTGTTGTTATCGTCCACATGTTCAAGATGTTCACCTAATTAACCCCCTTTTTGATGTTATTGAACAAGCATTGAGCTTGAATATGCCAACGATACTTTTAGGAGATTTTAACTTACCAGGAATAAATTGGGGTATTCCCGACGCTATATCTACATATAGGCAAAATGAAATTCTAAAAAAGTTTCAGGAACAAGGATTACAGCAGTGTAATTTTAGCAGTACGCGTAGTACTGCTGTTCTAGACTTAGTTTTTGAAAATGAGCCAAATCTCATTAGCGATGTGCGGTCACACGCACCGGTCGCAAACTGTGACCATAGTGTTGTTACTTTTTCTGCCTATGTGGGTAAATCTGTGCCTAGTAGTATACGGCAACGTAACTGGCGAAATGCTGATACCATAGGGATGCAAACTACCTTTGAAATGATGAATTGGGAGTTGATTTTTGAAACATGTCGCTCAGTAAACGAAAAATGGGAAATGTTCTGCAGTGTTGTTTTGCATGTTATTGATAAGTTTGTGCCATGGCGCACAAATGTCGATGGAAAGCGGCCACGAATGACAAAAAATCTTCGGCGACTGCTTCTGAAAAAAAGAGAAATGTTTAGAAAGTGGAAAAGAAATCCTACTAGCTCAAATTTTGGATTTTTTAAAGTTGCTTTGGAAACTTTTTCCGCTGCATTGCGAAGAGATACACTAGCAAATGAAACTAGTGTATTGCAAAATCCACACAATAAAAAATTCTACTCGTATGTTCGCACAAAACTGACATCTAAGGCGAAAATACCGCCGCTAATTGACGCAGACGGAGCTTTGCATGAGAATAGTCTGGCCAAGGCACAAATATTAAATCAGCAATTTTGTTCTGTATTTGTTGATGATAATGGCATTATGTTTGATACTTCAGGGCTACCGTCAAATCAAAATGTATTATCTGCGGATAATGTTGTTTTCACACGAGAACAGGTAAAGAAAGCTATTTTATCCTTTTCCGAAACATCTGCAGCAGGGCCTGACGGCATCCCTGCGTGGATTCTAAAGAAACACGCCACTGTACTATCCATTCCCTTGCAAAAAATTTTTAATGACTCGCTATCTGAATCCCGCTTGCCTGACATATGGAAGCAGGCGCTTATCACACCAATTTTTAAAAACAAGGGCACAAAAAAATGTCCGCAAAATTATAGGCCAATAAGTCTGACATGTATTTGTTGTAAAGGAATGGAAAAATTAGTGAAGCCTCTACTAGTAAATTTTTTATTGAACAACTGTATTATTTCTGACCATCAGCACGGCTTTCTTAGCAAGAGGTCAACATTGACGCAACTTTTAGATTGTTTAAATCAATGGACGCAAGCCGTTGACAGAAAGGAATGCGTCGACGTTGTATATCTTGATATAGCCAAGGCATTTGATAGTGTTTGTCATGTTAAACTGATGTCCAAACTAGAACGCTATGGGGTCGGAGGATGTCTACTCCAATGGATACAAGATTTTTTAACAAGCAGAACTCAGGCTGTTGTTGTGGAGGGAGCCAGATCGGAGTGGGAAAATGTCAAAAGTGGGGTGCCCCAAGGAAGCGTCTTAGGACCCATTTTGTTTCTAATTTACATAAATGATCTCCCAAGTGTGGTAAAACATTCGAGTGTTAAGATATTTGCCGACGACACAAAAATATTTTTCCGTGCGCTCTCAAATGCCGACTCTTTAAAATTACGCGAAGACACGGAAAATATTTTTGCCTGGGCCGCAGAATCGCAGCTAGACGTTGCGCTTGTCAAGTGCAATTTATTGCATATTGGCAGAACAAATAAGCGATTTGCCGTTGAATGTAGGGGGTTCACAGTTCCTGATGTTTTCTTTGTAAAGGATTTGGGAGTTTATATAACTGAAAATTTAGAGTCCTCTGTGCACGTAAGTAAAATTGTGTCAAAGGCCTACTCAAAGTTGCATCTTACTTTAAAATCTTTTGTTTCTCGTGATTATGCTTTTATGGCTGCAATGTTCAAAACTTATATTCGTCCTATACTAGAGTTTAATAGTCCTGCATGGTCGCCTCGCTTCATACAAGACATTAAAAAAATTGAGGGAGTCCAGCGAGAATTTACGCGCAGACTACCAGGGATGGCTGGGCTTAGCTATAGTGAACGCATCGCAAAACTAGGTCTGCGTACACTCGAAAGTCGTAGGATAGTAGCTGACCTCGTTATGACGTTTAACATAGTGCATGGAAACGTTTGCCTAAATATGCACGAGTTTTTTGCATATGCCAACGATGCTGGAACTCGGGGCCATTCAAAAAAATTAGCTACACCACGTGGCCGTTTAGACATTAGAAAAAAGTTTTTTAGCTGTAGAGTTGTCACTTGGTGGAACAGCCTGGCAGAGCACATTATTATGGCTCCGACTGTGGCCTCGTTCAAAGCAAAACTAACTTCTGTGGACTTTAAAGAATTCTGTTCAGTCAATTGGGACTCTGTTTAGGACGCAAATAAGTTATCTATATAGATGTGTACTGTATTGTAGCTATATACATGTTTACAGTGTTTATACACATATCATATTTGTTTACTATGCTATTATGTATGAATGTTCTGTGGTTGGCTGCAGCATTGGCTGTTTGCCCTTTGAATCGTGCCTATATATGCATTTTGTTTGCGATTCAATAAACTTTAGTTCGTTCGTTCGTTCAAATGGTAGGATCCATCAGCAGGCTGATAATGGAATAGGTGGTTAATTACTAATCGTGACTAGGGTGCGCAGGCTGCACTTTAATATCATTTATTATATTTACGTACTTCGAGACTCCAAAGTATAGGGTTTTAAATGCAAAAACAATCAATTTTTACCTAAAAATGCTAAAATACACAGTTTCAAAATTTACTCAACATACCCCTAATTGACGCAGCAAATTTTTAACATTTACGCACTGCCAATTTTGAAAAAATCCCATGTTTTCATACACGTTATTTACAATTATTTCAACTCAAGTTTCGTCCCAAGCGGACTTTACTGCTGTTGATGAATTTGTTTAAAACTAATATACTGTGTTTTAGCACGCAAAGAATTGAACGGACGGAATAACCGATGGGAGATCAGCCAGACGACCAGCCACTAAGCACTGTAGAGATTGAATTGGTGGAGTCAGAAAGCACTAGTGGCAATGCAAATCCATTTGCGGAGCTCGGTGGGGATGATACAGGTTCAGGTATATACATCTGTAATTTGATTACGGTACCGTTTGGGAACGCTTCGATAAAAACCATGAAACTATGGCAGAAAATCAGGGTTCAAGTCAAGCTAGGGGGAATAATGTATATACCTATTTTTTCATTTAGAGCACTTTAGGAGACGTATTTCTGTAATACAGCTCCTGTGAGGTATGGCCCTTCGTCCCTTGCAAATTTGGCTTATTTTGTGGGAATTGAACAGAGGCTGAATTTGGAAACGAAAATTGGGTATAAACTTTTGTTTTGATAGTTTTGAGTGCGTCCGTGCCTTGAAAAGTGTTCATGCAATGTGTAGGTTCCTATTTTAGTGGGTTGTTGGGAAATTGAAAATTGTGGGTATATTCACGTATATAAGTTTACGGCACTGTTTGATGGTCTGTCGTAGGAATATTAGTTGTCATATTAGTTGTCATATTATGTAAATCTAGGCTTACTATTCGACTGCGTATGTACAAAGTTTTTGTTCAGCTTCAGAGATTCTCTAGTGTAAATATTTTTGTTTCGTGCTCATGTTTTAATTCACGCATGATTATAATATATTTATGCTTATCAGTTATTGTCAATTTGTAATGTTTTAGGCTGTGGAAAGGACGAATTGTCTCCGAAAGAGTGAGTTATCTAAAGAAAACTACAAGAGAGATAATAACAAGTAACGGCGAGTGTAGGAGGCTCGCCCCTCTCGAAAATTTCACCGAGATAATTTAATATAGATGATGGTGCCCTGTTTTTGGAGGCAGATCAAAAAAGTTTTCTGACTCCATGAAAATGCATTCCTAATGTAAAAAATTGCTTTAAGGTTTATATAATGCTCTTATGCCGTATTGTACTCTTTTTCACAGTTGAATGTATCCAGCTGTTTGAGTGATGATGTCAATCAACAAATAGAGGTATTAAATTTTACATATTTTGGTGTCTGATGAACACGTGTGCACATGCTGATCGCACGCACACAGACATGATGTGCCATGTTTGTCTTGATTTTCAGAGACGTCAAACACATGGAAGTGGACTCTGGCATAGAAACTGTTGAAATGGAAGATGCAGAAGTAGTAGTATTTGGGGTTAGTTTTTGGTGTTTGATTGCTTCCAGTCGAAAACGTTCTTTTCGAATGAAACACAACATCGTAATGAAAAAACTGATTCCATTCGACTTAGAATGTGTTTAAAGATGGATAGTAAAGGATTTTTATCACAAGAAAAGACGTTGAATTTTTTGACGTTTAGTATTTTCGGTGCTTGGACTTGAAGTTTAGCCGTTGACGCAGTCGTTGTGCGTGATGTCTTCTAGTGTAGCTCATACAGAAAATGCAGCGTCGTGCAACTGCATACTTTTTTGCAGTCAATTCATAATTAATGCGATATAAAGCTGTGTATTAACTGCTGATTGTTTTGATTGTTTCAGGGGTCACGTGATGTGCAAGCCCAGCAAATCAAGGCCATTCTGTGCCGTATATTTGGTACAGCGTTAGCTGAAGGCGAGCCGGGGCTCTACAACAATGAACTGGCCAATCGAATTAGTCATTTAGCGTCTGTCAGCGTCACCGCGAAAGGTAGAGATATATTATGGTTTATTTCAGGATGATTGGATAACCCAAGTGTCGGCGGAAATATATGTAAAATAAAGCGTTTGGGCAGCTGAGACTCTTAGGTCCAATTCCTAAAATGGATTAAACGGATTAAATTACAATTTGGTTTTTCAATAACTTATGACATCGTCAGTTGATTCATACAAAAACTATTTTGCGATAGCAATGATTTGTAGCCTCTTCCGATTGTGGGCTAAATTTTGGCAGTCCATCTCAATAACGAGATAAGTTGTTAAACTTGTTAAGGAAACAAGTTGTAATCTAATCCGGTTAATCCATCTTAGGAATTAGCTTTTAGTGATAAACTGAGAACAGTAAATTTTTCTACAGCTAGAGCATCACATTGAGCTTTAGCTGAGAAGGTCTGTTATTTCAGATGAGATTAGCATGGCAGTGCAGGATGTGATTTTGGAAATTATGCACCAGGCCATGCAGTCCACCGAACCACTGCTGTCTCCGCATCTGAATCAGGACTCTGTCAGCTGCTCGCCCTCTAGAGAATATGTTTACGGGTAGACTGAGAAGCCTCGTGACTGTCGTTTTGAATTAAAAACTGTTCTGTCAATATATTGTGCTGTATTTTGTAGTAATCAAAATTTGTCCTTGCCCCAGTTATTGTGTACATGAGCGAATTACTTAGTATCATACATGTAGTTGGGGGGGGGGAACACCCAGCCCAAAATTCGGTCCCGGGAGAGGGAGGGGGGGTCCCGCCAGGGGAAAAAGAGGGGGAGGGTCCCGGCGGGCGTATAAGTTTGGCCAAGATTTAAAAAAATTGTCATTTTTTGTGAAATTTAAGCGATTTTTACAAAAATTTTCGCCAAAAATTGTCAAAATAGGTGTTTTTAGTCAAAAAAGGTAAAAAATGCGTCTTTGGGAGGGGGGGGGGGTCAAAAATGAGCTGACGCAGGGGAGGGGGGTCCCACCAAGGGGGGGGGGAGGGGTACCCAAAATTTTGGTGGTGTTACATGTATGCTTAGTATAGTATCAGCCATGCAATACTAGCAGTTTTGACTTTTGGTTATAAGCTCTTTTTGAGAGGCTGTTGCGGTTTTGGGCATAAGCATGAGTGCATGACGTTGTTTATTCAAAAACGGTTACTTATGCTTTTTCCAGTTCCACTGTGACTTCTGACTAGTGAATAAGTGGTGCAGGTTTCGCGTGTATGATCGTGTGCTTGGTATTTAAGTCTAAACGCGGTCAGACACGTGATCTTTTTCTTACTCGTATTATTTTGATATTGAATATTATGTTCAATTAAACATGGCGCACTCGGTGGAGCTCAAAATCTAAACAATATGTAATTAGACATTTGGTACTTGAATATTCAATGCCACTAAGCCTAAAGGGTTTTTTTTAAAGCCTAAAGCCTTTTTTTCTGATCTTTTCAGTATCCAACCATCAGGATCTGGTGCCGACCCATTAATGACAGAGATCAAACAGTGTGAAGGCTCGAAAGAATTAGAACTGTTTGTTTATTTCATAACCTGCTACAAACGCTTGCAAGGCGAAGGTCGTTCCAATGAGGTATATTGTACTTTTTATACTCGGAAGCACTATTGTTGTTGATTCCTTTTGCGTTTTGTGGTTTGGAGAATTAACTAGCTAGTTTTCAAAACTACAGTTTTTATCCTTTATAGTCAAGTTTTATCTTTTTTACGTTTCAAATTTTAAGCAGTTGCGTAGTTATAGTTGCAAGGGTTTGTACTTTGTTATAATTCCTGTATTTTTGAATTTATTTAATTGACTTATTTTTTTTATTATCTGACCATAAATCTCACTGGTCAAACTTTTAATTAATAGTTAAAACTATAATCTAGATGTGTTTTGATTTTTAGGAAATGAGTGAGTTTGATTTGGACGAAATTTTTGCGGAAATTCGACAACAAATTTTACGATTCTCTGTTCTCCTGTGCCGTGGGTTCATTGGGAAAAATGAGTGAGTTCTGACAGGTTCATTGATATTATAATAACTCTTAATTCTCCTCTATCGGTCTGTTAACTTGATGAACGGTGTGATACGGTCACGATCATACATCGGTGGGGGGAAGGGTTTGTAAGGGTTTTCAGTTTCCACCCTCCCCCTGGCCTAGAAGGCCGCTCAACTTCCCCCATACATGTGCGTCACCAGTCACCACCTTCCAGAATGTCTAGAAAGTACCTCAAGACGCAGACGCTAAATTTAAAAGCTCCCGAAGGAGTTTTCTAAAATTTGGTGTCTAGTGAATGCGAAATGTCAATATTAGCCTGTGCCATACTTGGAAGAGGATAATCTATTTGTTTATTTTCAGCGATGCTGCCCGAGTTTATTGCGAGCACTGTTTATGCAATTGCTGCCAACTGGATTTCTGGAGGATCTAATTCGATCGGTGGACACACGCGGTGACGATGGTTTAAATGCTGTAAGCATGCTATTTATCATTAACTCGGTTTTCGATTTAGATCTAGTTTTTTAAAAGTTTATTTTTGGGTTGCCGATCATTTGCTATAGTTATGACTTGTTAGTTCTGATGATTATTCTGCTTTCTGCTTTTGTCTTTGTGCAAGCTGATAACTTTAAGAAGCATATTATGTTCACAGAATAAATCGAGGACAAAAGAGATTACATAAATGCTTGTAATTTTGTAGTTACAAGTGATTATGTTCCCAGCCTAAAGGTCTGACAGTGAATTAATGTTTTGTTTTTAGCTCCTTTCTGACGTTGTTCAACCCATCTACACTTGTGGACACCAGTACGTGCTGACATCGCAAGCCTTTCGGCAGCCCTTGGCCATTTTACTGGAGCTGTGTAACATTAAACTGCCAGAAAACAATCAGAGGCCTTTTTGTGATCATGTATGTTTTCATAGTTATCGAATAATTTCAGACAAAACCGACTGCTGTTCTCAAGTGAAACAATAATTTGAAGTGTGAACCCGAGAAAATCTGCTAATGTGGCTGCTGGCTCTTCTAGTTTGTACCGAGTACAGGCTTGTAAATAAACTGGAAAGCGTATTATGTCATAGGCTCGCCGTAAGTTGGTCTTTAATACCTTGTTCGCGCAATCTGCTTTTGATATGTAACTTTGGGCGATATACTTGAACTTCCCTTTTATATGGCCCTCAACTAACTGTGTTATTTAAAACTGCTTACTTTAGGTTACATTTTGATGATGACGTACTCTTGTAGCTTGAATTCGTCATTATCCTTTGAATTTCCAGTGTCAGTTCAAAGGGGTGATGTTTGTGTTGCAGATAACCAGTCACGCGCTCTGGCTGCCAGCGTCATATTCGGAGGCGTCAGGTCGAGAAATTTGTCGTTTTTCTCTGCTTGGTCCATTTTTGTCACTGTCCGTCCTCGGAGAAGATGGGGTACACTATTTGACATAATTCGAGGCTTCTCAAGTCAACTAAAGTGTCACCAAAAAATACTGAAACCTAAGAAAGCATAAGTGGCATCATTTTCGCGACTGCTTGCTGTACTCTTAATGCTGGAAAACTGTTCTTTAATGAAATGACGTGTAATATTATTGCTGTGGCTCGGGTTTAGCTGTTTTTGGTCAAAATTTAGTGACATTTATTTCTTTACCATGACTTTACAATTAACCAGTCGACCAATGAGAAACATTTTTTAACAATTGCTTTAGTTGATGACTTTTTTGGTTAGGGTCAGTTGATTTAGTAGAGCTGTAGGTCCGTTTGGCCGCCACTCATGATACAAGCAGCTACAAGGTGAGAACTTTCATTGCTTGTTTTGACATCCTACCATTTTTGTTACAGCGCAAAGCAGCAGAACATTTTTTTTACGAAGACGATATGCCCGAAGAAAGTGCCCAGCTGAGATATCAGGAAATACGACATTTGTTGGAGTCATTGCGGGTGACTATTTCACTGGCTTTTGAAAAAGAAATCCTATTTTCTGGCCGACAATTATTAGTGAAGCGACTAAGTAGAGGGTTTTTTGTCTGGTAAAAACCAGTGCAACATCATAAATCCGTATCAAAGTACTAAAGTTAGTGGATCGGTGCGTATATGTATAGTAAGTTCGTAACATAAACATAAGAGGGGGACCCTTCCAAAATCGAGGGTCGGTACAGTAGTCCCGAACATTCAGACAATAATCATGGTACTTTTTTTCGAAAATACCGCAAAATTTGTTTCTGTCAGTCGGGGCCAGGGGAGGTGACCCTCAAAATGTTACGGATACGGATGAACCCCCCCCCCTTAGTTTCTTTTGTAGGATGTTTTACTGTCTGGTTTCTTCTGGAGTGTTTCGCAAAAAGTGTTAATTTTTGTCCTCGATATTAAGTTTTATTTTGTCATTTTCAGGGTGATATGCATCAACTGCTGCACTCAATTTTGCTGAATGGGTCGTCTCGAGAAGCCGCGCTGTCGTATATTGCCACTGTTGTGCAGCGAAACGCAAATAAGGCCAAATTATATGTAATAGTTATAATATAGTTAGTAAATGGACAGTTTATTAAACTGAATCGAATATTCTCCTTATAGTGGGTAGGAATAATTGATCATCCAAAGAATTCAGATCATGCAGTCTCTGAAGTAAAAACCGTAAGCATATTATAATGCATATTATAAAATCGCTACCATTTCCTACATTTTTTCGTCTTCGTGCTTTGTCTAAGTTATACAAACTAACTGCATAGCTTATAGGGGGGGCAGAGGGGCGCTGTCTGATAGGGAGAGTTGTCTAGTCTGAGAGTCCCCCCTTCCCTCGCATCTGTGCGACATATTATAGAATTTGTCTTTCAGGTGAACGAAAGCAGTGTGGCGACGGATGGATTTGTCATTAATTTATTATCTGTGATGTATTTATTGTCGGTTAAAGTTAAGATAGATAAGGTGAGATTTTACGTCTTGATCTTTCTTGAAACGGAGATGCTTATTGATTTGTTGGGTTAAGCTTGAGATATTTCGTTCTTGAATGACTAGGGTTATTATGTGGACGACGACTATATTACTCTTGTTGCCCGCTGTTCGGTCAGTCAAAAATGGCACCGTCAAGATCGCGAATTTTTGACGCGTACGCATACTTAAAAGTCAACTGAAAAAGTCAGTGCTGATGTTAGCCCTTGTGAGCGCACTTTCAGAATTAGTGTGACTAGTGAGATAACATAACATTTAAGTTTTTTTGGTCAATTCTCTACTTGTTCTGCAGGAGTAAACTAAATCTGTACTGCAGTGTAGTTGAGCAAGTAAATTGAGCGAAGTGAGATTGACATTAAGTTAATGTTTGTGGTTAAAGTCCCACAGTTTATAAGAATTCAAAGACTAGCTTTGTTCTAATTTATCAGTGTGGCTGTGACAGCACTCAAATGCACAGCAATGGACCATATTTCTTTCCCTGAGTGAAGTTACTGGACTTATTTTAGTCCGTCGTTTAGGACTGACATATCGGACTAAACGGACAAAACGACCGTGCCGTAAGTCCGTTTAGTTTGAAGAAAAGACAGCAAGTTAAAAGTCGTGTGTTTTGGGGGGGATTTATAGGAATGGCATATTAAGCATGATTTTTAAACCGTTTAGTCTTTACTAAAATTAATTTATTTGAAATCCGGTACATGAAAGAAACCGGTACCAGAAAGGCTTACAGACTAAAATACCCGTGAATGCAAATAAATATTTTACGTTTCTCTTTTTTATGTTTGTTACTTTGTTTAGGTAAACAGTCTGTATCCGCTGATGAAAGGATTTAGGTTGGACGTCAGCAATGAGTCCAGGCTGAAAATGAAGAAAGAAGAAGTGGAGGAATATGAAAAGATTATAGCAAGTACGTTATTTTGAATAATATTGCACGACTTCCTTGGGAGTATACTGTAGCTAGATGCCTAGATACAATTCTCAGTGACGGATAATGGTTCTTAAACTCTTCAGAACTCGAAAGCTTTGCGTCGTGTATTCAAACTCGGTACATCATTTTTTTAGTAATAAGTAATGAGTCAGCACTAAATTTGACCATCGCTCGCTTGTGACATAACTTCATGTTCATGGTGATAATTAATCTGAGTAATTAATTATTACAAGTTGTGCAATAATGATTTATCTTTTTTTATAATTACTTCATAAATGTAAAACTGTATGGCTCGATACATAGGTACAGCCGTATGTCCGTACAGCCCTCAGAATTAGGAAAAAGTCACGGCACTAATAGTGTATAAGATCATGATGTTTTCGTAATTTTACCGGATGAATGGACGTCGGCCATGTAAAGGGCGCTTAAAATTTCAATCTCTTAATTCCAGGTCAGCAGGTTGAGGATGTGAAATTCCCCACCGAGTGTTTCTTCCTGACCCTGCACTGCCAACACGTGGCCCTCATGCCCGCCCTGCGACACCACCAGGAGCTCACGCGCATGGAGATGGAGATCAGAAGCAATATCCGCACGCTCTCAGCGGCCGTGGACCAACAGGCCCTCACACCGCACATGTCTCTGGACATACAGCGCACCAGAGTGCAGTTGGAACGACAGAAAGCCATGGCCAAGGTGGCTGTAAAAACCTACTAATGAATTAATATTATAATTGTTGAACTAGATATTTTAATGGAGCATAATTTATTTATTTTGTGAGCAAGTCTGACTAATTAGAGACAGATATTGTCATATTATTTGTGAAACATTGGTATTATGTTTGAATGCATTGGCTTTTATCTGCGAGTCAGCGAAAATCGGGTGCAAATGATTGAGTAAATAGTTGATGTGTAAATTTTTTACAATTATTACGCCATATTGTGATGTACTTTGTAGTTTTGTACTGTCTGAGCCCAATTTACCTTGCAGGCATACTATACAGTCAATAATAATTTATGAACGTTTTCATTTGAATCTTCAAATGAAGTCTTTCATTTGAATTTGTTTAAAAATAGGGTAATAATGAATCTTATTTTTTTAAAATTGGATAAAAGGCTGGTTCCTGGATTCCTGTCGGAACGGACGTTTTGACCGACAGCCGACAATATTAGCCCTACTGTTCACATTTTATTTAGTTTTTGGCGTGTTGAGTTATTAGCGACAGATTTAGGTGTCAGTTTAAAACTTAGTCAGACTTTCGTTAATTGACAGAAATGGTGTTTTCCTAGTAAGCCTCAACCTTCAAGTTGTCAATGTGTCAACAGTGTCAACTCGGCTCCATCATTTTGAGCGTTCATATGTGACGTGAATTTTTTTACTTTGTAGAAGCTGACCAAAGACCACTATAGCTCAGAGGCAGTGGTTTTAGACGAACTGTTTTTGTCACGGGCACTGACGTTCTGCGCCAAAGTCTTGAACTGGTTGGCCATTCTTGCCAGCTCAAATCAGTGAGTAACTAACTGGTTTAGGGTCGATGGATACTTGTCTGTTCAGGCGGCAAAGTTACGAAAGACTGCACCACACCCATTATTGGCAGAAGAATAACATTGATGCTTAGGAGTGGCTATTAGATTGATTTTTTCGTACCTTTTCTGACTGAACAGTACATGTGGCTGCAAGTATGAATCGACTTTTGTACTGTAAAGTGGAATAATTTTTTAGTAATCAATACTTTTAGCAGTCTAGGCGTAGTGCAATTTGTTTAATGTTTAATATACGTATTGATATTTCCACCATTATGACGTATCGTCTGACAAAAGTGCCCTTCGGCTGTTGGGATGTTAACGTGCAGCACACCTACTACGCTGTTGAGAGTAGGGTAGAGTGGCCGAGTATTTACGGCGTTCGGTTTCTAATCTGAAGGCTGGATGATCGAATCCGTTTAATGCGAGGATTAAATGACCGTTTTTATTGCAGATTAATGTTGCCTCTGTCCGCTGAAGTCCCAAAAGAATTTGCCTCACTTCCGGATTTCTACTTAGACGACAGCATCGAATTTCTCATTTTCCTTTTGCAGTTCGTTTATATTCAGATTTTTTGCTCAGTCAAATAAGTTCACTTAAAGATAATAATACGAATTAAGTCACTATTTATTTTGTATGAACGTTTTGGTTGCATTCAACAAGCACGAAGACGGCAGGCTTCTTCGAAAGGCCAGGGTAATAATTTTTGGTATTTTAAAGTGCCTAATCAGAGAAAAAACGAAGATGCCTCGACGCCTCGTCCATTAGTGTAAAAACTCTAAGCCATAGTATAAGCTCTAAGCCCCACCCCGACCCATATGTTTAAGCCCCAAGCCTAAGCCTGTCTGAACCTGAAGCCTAATTTATTGGCAGATTAGATAAACTAGCAAATTTGCAACACTGTCACTTCTCACAACTTACTCTCGTACAACAGCTACAAATTTTTCGATCACCCACTTTAATAATGCCCAAGTTTTTTGTTTTTGCCTATTTTAGACAGGCCCCGAACGTGATCACGGAGAGCTGTCCGCCCGAGCTGCCCCAGTCCTTCGTCATCCTGCTCTGCAGCCCGCAATACTTCAACAAGCCCTTCTTAGCCGCCCGCATGATCGAGGCCTTGTACTTCACCTCCCAGCAGAACACCTACCGACTGAATCAAATGATCCTCAACCACCCGCTGGCCCATGGCTTCCTGTTCAAAATGCTGGTCAAATTTTATTCTGGTAAAGCCTGTTTAGCGTGCAAATTATTGCATAATATTATAGCATGGATTTGATAAAGTTGTATGGCATACGCCGAGAAATGGCGTTTTGTAGTGGTACTAGACATTGGAGGTGCAGGTAAAAGCAGTGAGATTTTTGTATTAAAAAATCTGTGTGTCCTGACTGTTTTTAGAATATCGTATTTCTCCTTCATTTGTTTCAGACTGCGAATTCACCGGAGATCACAATGAGTTTTTCCAGAAATTCACCATTCGCTATCACATTCAGATCATCTTCAAAACTATGTGGAACATACCACTTCATAGATCCATTATGATCGACCAGTGCAGGTTTGCAACCAATTGCGTATTTTGACGAAGTTATCGTTTTTAGTGCGAAATGGCTGATTTATTTTTTAGTACTTTCTTTTTCCTGTTCAATTCAAATTGACTCAGTTCTTTTTCATGAAATCAGTCTTAAGAAGATTTTGATGCAAAATGTTACATCTACGCAATTTTCGCTGCATGAACAACACTGATAGAATAAAATGAATAAGGCGTATTATAATGAAAATGAAAAAAAATATTATTAAACGATGGAATGTTAATTGAGCATACTTTCGTACCACCTCGACCTCGTTATTTTCTGATCGTCTTAAGGGGGTAGTGTCGCGAAAGCAGTCGATTTTGCGCGACTATAAAACTTTTTCAGTGAAAGATACGTCATTGTTCTTTATATATTCTAAAAATATGCTTCAATTCAAATATTTTTGCCAAGTTTCAGAAAAATTGATGCAGCATACAGTTGGCAGTGAAGTCGCAAAGTCGGAAAAATGACGTTTTGAAAACCTATTCACATTCGATAATTTCGTCACAATTAAAAACTTTTTGCTTAAATTCTTTGCACAAAGTAAAAGCACATATGCTCTAGTTTATGCACACAACATTTGGTGCAAATTGCGTGAGTCGTTGTTGAGTAATGCCTGTTTGAACTGTGAAACTGTGCGTAACCTGTAAGGTACTCACAGCAATAATGATAAATTGTAAAAAATTTAGACACTTATTTTGAAATCAAAAGAAAAACGAAGCTTCATTTTTCATTTTTCTTATTTGTGGCAAAAAATTGTGCGTCAAAACATTACATGTACTTCAGAAGCTGGCCAATCTGATATGTGGCTTGATTTTTTGAACTTTTATGTCTCTATTGTGTGATGTCTGACTCACAAATGGTGATTGGTTAAAAATATTGGTAGATATTGGTAGTCTAGTGTCTGGCAGTATTTATTTGACACTATATGGCATTTTAGTAGTTTTTCAGTGAACGTACAATTTCAAATCAAAAAGTTGTCATTTTGCAGCCTATGAGCAAAACTGCTTTGGCGACACTACCACCTTAAATTCAACTTTATGACGAAAATCCAGCTTTGATGTTTTGAAGCTAACGTGATCAATACTTTTCAGGGAAGTAGGAGCAGAATTCATTCGATTCATAAATATGCTGATCAACGATACGACATTCTTGCTGGATGAAAGCTTGGAGTCGCTCAAGAAAATCCGGGAGTGTCAAGATCTGATTGCAAACTCATCCGCATGGAATAAACTATCCAGGGTGCTCATATTATTCCATTTTTTGAATTCATTAGTTTGACTTATGTTTATTCACAGTTCACACCCTAGTTCATAAAAGGTCACGCCTATCGTCAGACAATGCACGGTACAATAAGCCGGTTTAATTGAACACCGATTTTCCTTGAGCTTCATCAAATTAAGGAGAGGATACTGGATGGAAGTGAAGTGAACGTAGGTCAAAGGGTCAATTCATACTTACAGCCGTATGTCCGTTCAGCCGGCAAAATTACGAAATAATCGCACCACAATGTGATCTTAATATGCACTAACTTAGTACAATCATGCTGTGGCACGCTGTGACGCTTTGTTTTAGGAAGAACAGAAGCAGAAGCGCAAAGAGCTGGACGACCTGGAGCGAGCGGCCCGGTCGTATCTGCAGCTGACCCGGGAAACCCTGGACATGTTCCAGTACATGACCGAACAAGTCGTGGAGCCATTCTTGTCTGCAGTAAGCGGCTGCCTATTTGGCGTGGCTTTTTCTTGTTCTTTTGTGCTGAAGTGTCAGACGTTAATTCGGAAGCAACTTTTGTTTTTCAGACCGTCTACTGACATTTTGTAGGTCTAAAGCCCGGTTCATACTCGTCCTTGTCCTGGTCCCTATGGTTTTATCCCTAAGCAATTCCAAGAGAACTAATTGGCTAAATAAGCCAACTTTTTGCATGCAGATGGCTGAGGTCATTTCCAGACCGTATACAAAAAATTAGCCGAAACGCTTCTATCAATTCTTCACAGGAGCTGACCGAAGTTTGTCCTTGTCCCTGTCCCTTTGTCCTTAAGGACAAGTATGAACCGGGCTTTAAAAGTGAAAGGGGGGCTTACCAAAGTTGGGAGAGTGGTAAAGTAGTTTTAATTCCACCGTAGTAACCTTTTCAAGCGTGCAGATTTTGCATGACAAACATTATTCCATGCCTGAATAGTGACTTTAGCTATTGAGTGGTCTAAAAGAGCTGTGGTTTAAATATAAAAAACGGCAAGTCTCCAATATTTGTGCACAAGTTTTACGATGCATACTAAAGTAGGGGGGAAGGATTAAAAAAAGGAGGTGTCCACTAAAAGTGAACGTTCCTCCCCACCCCCTGCTTTCCTCAGAAGCTTTGAGTATTAAAGCTCAGGTTTTGAGACAATACTACTGAAATGAAAATGTATATTTGTAGCAACTCGGTGAGCGACTAGCCGCCATGCTCAACTCCAATTTGCTGCAACTGTGTGGGCCAAAATGTCGCGACTTGCGCGTGCGCCATCCAGAGAAGTACCATTTTGAGCCCAAAAAATTACTGGATCAACTCACGGATATTTACCTGCATCTGGACTCGGATAAATTTGCGGAATGTGTCGCTGCAGATGAAGTTCGTTATTTTGAATTTTACGTTTTTAAAAAAAATTAATCAATAGCAAAGCCCGAGTCGTATTTCAGTACAGAACATGGACAAACGGACATGTTTTTTTTCGGCTTCTTGTACTAAGGTTCTACTCGATCGATAGTGTTATGTTTCCGTTTCACGCATGTCCAACAATTATTGGTGATTTTAACAAGCTCGCCTGTTTCTGTCATGATGTGGTTTCAGATTTAACCTAATTGGCAGCAGGACTAAAATTGGGCCACTAATTGCAAAGATCTACTAAATCCACTAAAGTCTGAAAAATCAATCAACGATCAGGCGACTAGACTACACTAGCCAAAGTTTTCTAGCCCCAGATTGAGTATTCATCACGTGGTTATTGTGGGTGTGAGAGGGTTAAACTGAATTTTTTTATTTTCAGCGCTCCTACACTCCCGAGCTGTTTACGGACGCCATCGATCGGCTGCATCGGCATAACATCAAGTTCGCGTCCAAGATTGAACAGTTTTCTCTGTTGTCTGACAAAGTATTCGCAGTCTACAAGGCCAGGGCCGCCGAGCAGGAGACTTTTGGCGATATACCAGACGAGTTTTCGGGTAAAGTTGGCTTAGCATGTTGATGTAGCATAGTAGTATTGCTGAGGTAAAGTAGGAGATTCGAGAAAAATGGAGGACTCTTATCTTCTACAAACATGTCATGTGAGCATTGTGAAGCATATCCTGTAGTGTTTTGTTAGTGATGAGTTAAACTAAAATAAGACCTGCTATTCCTTAACAATAATTGAACTTACATACAAATAACATACAAATGTCTAAATTTTGTTATATTTATATAAGAATAGATTTTGACTATCAAGATTACAGCAAGTAGTCGCCGAAGTCATGCCGCATGCCATTTTTGTCAGACCTTAGCTAAGGGCAGCTCGAATAATAACAACATTAATTGCAGACCCAATCATGGGCACGCTGATGCGCGAGCCGATGCGTCTGCCGTCGGGCCATGTGGTGGACAAGAGTGTGATCGCCCGGCACTTGCTCAGCGACGCAACGAACCCCTTCAATCGGGAACCGCTGACAGAGGATATGTTGGAGCCAGGTACTCGGGCACACACCAGACAATAACGATTTAGTTATATGCGTTATATTACGTCTCCTGTTCCAACTTGACCTTTGACCTGCATTAATTCTAGTGTAAACTTGTTCTTTATAATATAAACGGACTACGTACTGACATATTAACCTTATTTTCTATATCTTAATTGCTGCAATGCATCTGCCTTTAATTATTATAGATTTCAATCAGTTTGCTTTATAGTTGGAATGGGTTGCCGACCAATTGCGAAGCAAAGGCAACCCTTTTGTATCTAAAATGTCTGTTATTATTAATATTACAAGACTAGTGCGTCTAGTTTAGACTAGTTAGACCGAATCTAGAACCTGAAGTAATTTAGCGTATGACAACAAAAAAATTTTGAAATTTTTTTCAAATTTTGTTCAAATTTGAATTACAATGCGATTTGATCGCATATGAGGTGATTACAGGTAGCCACCGAAGGGAAAAATTCCAGGAACCATAACGTTTGTTAGGGTTATGGTATCGACGTGAAATTTGTTTAATATGCTTGCGTTCATCAAGTGCTATCGATAGCGGTCCTAGGGGTCAATTTTTCGAAATTGAGATTTTGATGTTTTTAGGGGTAATTTGGCCTCCTGAACACGAATCCGGGGTCCATTTTTGCCTACAACCCTCGTGGAAGCCGCCAAGGCCCCCTGCCTAGGGTACCATGCCCCAAGGGGCCAAAGGGGTCAATTTTTCGAAATTGAGATTTTGATGTTTCTAGGGGTCATTTGAGCTCCTGAACACGAACAGAGGGTCCTCTACCTAGAATAGAGGGTCCTTTGACCTTTGCTTAGAATAGAGGGTCCTCTACCCACTGTCGGCAACCGTTGTAGCCACCCGACTAGTCTTGTTTTAAACGATACTGTAAACTGTAATAGTGTAATGTAGATAACATTTTCTTTATTTGGTGATTAAATTATTTAAGTGGGCGTTCCGGGAATCAAGGATTCGGCCCATATTTTTAATAACAGCAAAAATTACCTATCATTTTTGAAGGAAAGTTGCCCAAAAAACTATTTCGGCTGTTTTGATGTGCATGTCTCTATTGCAAAAAAAATTTAAAAAATTGGACGATTTAGTGATTTTATTCGACTTTCAAATTAATTCAGCAAGTAAGCCGGTGCATCATCGCTTTTTGAGGTTTTGTAAACAGACAATAGGTTTTATTAGCCGTAACTAAAAATTAAAGCAGTAAGTTTTATTGTGTTCTGTGCAAAAAAAATTCAAAAGAAGCCATTTTCAGAAGCATCAGACAGTAGGCAGTAGCAGTATAGGCAGACCAAAGGCAGTGTGAATACGAAACCATTTTTTCGGCATTCGATTACAAATTACTGGTACATTATTTTTGTAAAAAATTTTGCACAATTATAGCCTTTAGATGTGCGCAGTTCAACAATTTTTCATTTTTTAAAATAAAGTTTAGAAATTTTTTAGAAATGATTTTTATTGCTCAGAGTTCGACTTCGAAAACACTAATGACAACTTTTATCCAACTCCGACAAGATTGTTAAAAACCAAAACAACGTTCAACTAGAGGAGCAGAAAAGCTAAATTTCCATATGACTATACGCAAAGTTTAAGCAGAGTTATCTTTTGCCGAAAATTCACTCACATGCTGCTCTGGGTGTCACGTTATCTGAAATTTTGCCGCCAGTGTTTTTTGTACCATGCTACATATTTGTATAAAAAATTTGACTTTTGTTAACTTTTTTCTAAATTTTGAGGTAACCCCCGATTCCCGGAGCGTCCCCTTAAAGCTTCACCCACGCCTATGGCGAAACCCATTGATTTTTTCAATTTTAGTCAGTGGAACAAAAGCTACTCGGTGTCACAATACGAATACTAGTTGGAGTGGTTCCCAATTTTAAATTGTGTCTCTCTCTACTACTCCTGTTTCTGAAGGGACTATTATGAGGGATTGGTAATCACTAAGTGAAACTGTAACCCAGTCGTTACCTGTTTGCTGATTATTCATTTTCCATTTAGATGTGGAATTAAAAGCCCAAATTGACGCGTGGGTGGCGCAAAAGAAAGCCGCGGCTCGGGCTAAAGGGCAAAACGACGGCAGCTGAATTGGATATTAACCATGGACTTGAGTGGAGTGCATAAAGGCAGTCTCAGCTTATTGTTAACGGTCGACAGCTATAGTGCTTATATTTATGGTTCGGGTGGATTTTTAATTACAGCCGTTTGGTCGTCAGTGTGCCGAATAAATTATGCAATAATCCTCCACAAGTGCGATTTCACAATCAAACGAAATATTGTTACCAGTTTCACAAGTACTAGACTGGCTTTATGCACTAAGGCCAACTGTGTAGTTGGCAATGCTGTGGGGATAAGCTTTTTGGGGGTATTTAATGCACTTTTCGCACTTTTTTGTGTGTATATTTTTGTCGTGCACTTCAGTCCAGTTTTAATGTATTATTGTGATGGGATTATGCGTGCTTTTTTGATTTGAGTTTGCAACTTTATAAAGGTGTTTGATTTTTTAGTGAAAAAATTACATTATGTTGTGAATATTACATAAAATTAGGCCACGTATATTACATTTTAAACGTGGTGGCGGGTAAATTAGTGTAAACCTCAAAATTCATATTTTACTTTCAAAATCAGTTTCAAACTACGGCAGACCTGTTCGTAGCCAGGTGCCCATTCAACAGGCAAAATTAAAAATCATGCCGCTGATAATTTAACATTCGCTCAGGCGTGATTTTCACGTAATTTTGCTGGGTAAATGGACACACGGCTGTAAGTATAAGAACAGAATGACGAGTTTTTACTGAGACGGTGAGACTGACTTTTTTATCTTAACTGACGTGTTTGATTTGTATTGCACAGATTGTCACTGTAGATAATCCTATGCTTGTATTAATAATTAAAAGTGCCACCTTGACTTGTACTCCATGCGTTTTTAATAGTGGACTAATATTATGAGTTTCCGTATTTGAGGAAACTGTAAAACTAACGTTCTGTGATTGAAAACAGATAATCTTTCTAACGGCTGTTTGTACCAACTACCAACCTTATTCTCGAGCTATTCTTCTGCTATTCGCGAGTGGTGTTTACCATTATACAATATTCGAGAATATTATATATATATATATATATATATATATATATATATTATATATATATGCTGATTAATTAAAGGGTATCCATTATCAAGGAAAACACCATTAGATTCAGTATTTAATGGTGTACAAAACATCCTACTGGTTTAAGGGTCTAGGACGCATAGGGTGGGATTCACAAAGCGCGTTTAACTTAGACCCAGTCTAGTCTTAGACTAGCTAAACGAACGTTTAGACCCAGTCTAAGTCTGCACTGCATATGATTAGCGTGTAAATTTTGTTCTATTTTCGTGTTCTAAATTTGATTACGTTCATCCTATCATTCTTGAAGGAAAGTTGCCCAAAATACTATTTCTGATGTTTTGACGTGCATATCTCCGTTGCAAAAAATTTGGAAAAAATTGGACAATTTACTGATTTATTCGACTTTTACACAAATTCAGCAAGTAAGCCAGTGCATCAACGCAATTTGAGGTTTTCCAAGCAGTCGATACGTAGATTTTATTAGTTGCAATGAAAAATTAAAACTATTATATTGCGTTCTGCGCAAAAAAATCGCACAAGAAACCATTTTCAGAAGCAGCAGACTCAAATATAGGCTGTGTGAATACAAAACCAATTTTTCGGCATTCGATTATAAAATGCTGGTAAGATATTTTTCTACAAAATTTTGCACAACTATAGTCGTAGGCTCTGCGCAGTTGAACAATTTTTTGGTTTTTTAAAATAAAGCTTAGAAATTTTTTTATATGAATTTTATTGCTCATAGTTCGACTTCGAAAACACATAATGACAATTTTTATCCAAACCCGACATAAATGTTAAAAACCAAAATAACGTTCAACTAGAGAAGCACATAAGCTACATTTTGGTATATAAAGTGTGACTATACGCAAAGTATAAGCAGAGGTATCGTTTGCCGAAAATTCACTCACGTTTGGTGCTCTGGGAGTCACGTGACAAGATCACGCGATTTGAAATTTGGCCTCCAGTGTTCTTTTGTGCCATACTACATATATGTATAGTAAAGTTTGACATTTGCCAACTTTTTTGCCAATTTTCGATGTAACCCCGATTCCCGGAGCGCCCCCTTAAACGCCCGCTAGTGTTGAATTTAGACTAGCCTTTTCGCTAGTCCAAGGTTAGTCTAAGTATTTTTTCATTATTTTACTTAAGTATTTTTTAACATTTTTGACTTTTATAGTTTTAATTAGTTCTTATTCAACTTATAAGCTAATAATATCGTGTATTATCATGTCTATTTTACTTTTTAGCTGCTAGTATACGTTCATATGACAGCTAATGTGGATGATCTAGTTTTAAAATAGGAAAATTTTGTTTACCATACTGGTTACTTATTCATTTGTTGCCATTAACAGTTCATAAAGCTGTAAAGTTAGTAAAGTCAACACCTAATTGGGGAACAAGGCGGTTCCTACAAGAAGCATATATACTTGGCTGAATAGAACAAGTATATATGCAGGTTTCCCTGTTAAATTGGGGGTCCTCAATTATCTATATACTCGTTTCTTGTGCTTCATACATGTTAATCGTATTCTAAACTGTATTTTGACTGTTATCAATTCGAAAAACTTTCTTACACCCATGCGTCCGTAAACTGTTTAAGATTTTCTTTATTTTGTGTCGATCCTAGAATTTTTTGTATAACGTGTAAATCATCACACATATGTTTTATTTATCTGTATATGTGATTAAGTGTGTATTTACTTGAAGTTGAATGTGTATGGATTGACAATGTATAGGTCTCACACTCTTCCACTTTACCGTCCTCACAGACTAAGATAAATCACAAAAAGTAAACTTTCTGCTACTTCTGCTTTATGCCTAGAAAGTAAGTTCTAGATGTTAGTGTCTTTCACATGTCAAAGGTCTATACAAGGTTCTGAGTTTAGGATATTTGTTAAGTTATTCTTGTACTTGTACTGTGCTATATAAAGTTTTCTAGTGCCTGTGCGCAAAAAAAAACTGCCCCACTACAAAGATTTTTAGCTAAATTTCGTTTCACTTCTATTCACTTGCTGTCCTAATTTCATTAATCATTTTCAACCAAAATTTTCATTAACCCCAGAGGACCTTCAATGAGCCGATGGCTGCCACTAATAGTTAAGCTACTTAAACTTCTAAAACTGCTTGAACTACTTAAACTAGTAATAGTATCGATAAACTAGTTGACGCGTTCTGAGAGCTTATGATTAGTTCACGCTTGATTCGGTTACAACACAAAGTGATTTCTAGCACGTCCCTAAGAACTAAAGAAACGGTGAGTGCTGAGACCACAACAAAGAAAGACTCTATCGTGATTGTGTAGTAAGTTTTGAATGCTTTATGATATAAAAGAAATGCTACACAAACAAAAAACGTTTGGGATTCCCCTGAGCTCAGTCGCTTGCGCCAAGGCCAAAAGGCTTGCGAGGAGAGCCCCAGTCACAAGGTAGCCCAAGCTCACACGCATGCAACAATCATCCAAGCCTAACCATAAACGTAACAAGCAGGATTTTCATGCAAACTTTTAGAGTGAATTTATGCTTTTGACACATATGAACTTTTACAAAGTTTAGTCCTGCCGCCAACAAATTCCTGGACACATACAATTATTCCCCAACAGTTTTTAACAAACTTTTATGTGAAGGCTCAGTAAAAGTAATGCATGCCTGTAATGCCTGTAATTTTGAACCTCCTGCTAATCTGCTATATTAGGTAATACAATATCTCAATACAATATCTCAATTTAAGGTTTCTTTCTAAATTTTTTTAATTTCCTCATATTTGCCGCATTTTTCCTGGTTTTTTGACAATTGCAAAATTGAAAAAGATCTATCATATTTTCAGTTCTAAGTGAAAAAGAAATTTTTTTAGACATCATATGCATCAACTTTCATTCATGCAAACATTCTTTTAAAAAATAACAAATTCTAGCTAAAGGTTTGGTATTATATCTACTACTTTAATCACACAAACAGACTCTAAACAACTGATTCTAAGAAATTGCTGCGCATGAGCAGAAACATACCATGGACGATGGTGTCACTATCAAGTAGGGCCAAAACTATTTCTTTGATAAAATTAGAACTGTTGAGCGTCTGATTCTAACTGCTGAAGTAACTACTATAACAAACTTTATCTTAAAATTAAACAGGCGTACTCAAGCTACCTATTAGGTTACTTGAAAAAATATCAAAATCTTTGGCGTACATACCTTAATTTAAATAAAACCTATTTAAGCTAAAATTCGATCGAGCCCAAGAGTACGATATTTTAAATAGAAGTTTAAATATTACCTATATTTTATTACGTCTCGCCATGCCAAGATAGCAAGGGGTTTTTACTGGAAGAAAAATAGCATCTTCATCGGAACTCAATTGGGATTCGAACCACCCGTCTCTGAATTTGCAGACCAGTGCTCTACTATTTAAGCTACTGGGCCAATGCTGAGCTTTCGTAAATCCCCTTAACTACTCTAACAGGCCTATCACTTACTTATGCAATGCTGCCTTAGAGAATGAATGGGCTAGGTTCACACTCCAAACTAGCAACGTACTTATTATTCTATTTAATTTATAATTATTTGATTAGTTCTCGAACGTCTCGCCATGTCAAGACAGTAAGGTTTGACGGTGGTTGTTTTTACTCAACGGTGGTGGTTCTTACTGGAAGAAAGACAGCATCATCATCAGAATGACCCAGAGGGGATTCGCACCACCCATCTTTGGATCTGCAGACCAGCGCTCTACCGTTGAGCTACTGGGCCGACAATGAGCTTTCGTAAATCCCTTCAAGTACTCTAAGAGGCCTATCCTACTTCGCACTTATTTACTTATGCAATGCCGCTTTAGAGACTGAGGGGGCTAGTAGGTTCACACTCTTGCACAAACTTGCAATTTATTAATTATTATATCTAATTTGTAATGAATTGATTAGTTCTCGTACGCGTCGTCATGTCGAGACAGCAAGGGGGTTCTTTCAAGACAGGTAGGGGGATCTTTCAAGACAGCAAGGGGGTTCTTACTGGAACAATGAAAGCATCTTCATCGGAATGACCCAATGGGGATTCGAACCACCAATCACCGGATTTGCAGACCAGTGCTGTACCATTTGAGCTACTGGGCCAATGCTGAGCTTTCGTAAAACCCTTTAAATACTGTGACGGCCGACGGGCCTACCTTACACTTACTTATGCAATGCCAAATTAGAGAATGAGGGGGCTAGGTTCTCACTTGCAACGTATTAATTATTCTAATTAATTTATCGTTATTTGATTAGTTCTCGAACGTTGTTCTTTAATTTGTTGAAAAATTAAATATGCAAAACGGAACGATTAAAAAATTATTAGGGAAAAAACTATGTTGTCCCCCCCCCCACGGATGGGCACTTTTCGGAAAAAAACGACTCATCAAAGTAAGTCAAAACATTTCAAAACTTAAATCAAAACATTTCAAATTTTCTATTCAAAGTTAACAAAGCCCTATGCTTACTATATAACCCGATACTTTAACCGTATTTTGATGCAGAACAATGGACACATGTAAGTACAAAACGAAAAGTAGTATAAAGTCCTGCCGCCACTGAGGTGGCGGCAGGAAAAAGGGGGATAAGAATAGGAACGCAACCTGTCCTAGTATAATGAAACATCGGAACCTTGTGACTGGGGTAGGCGACACGGGATAGCCAGCAAAACCGGGCCTACCGCTCCTCCAGCGTGAACCTCGGATTACTTATTGGCCCCCCACAGCCAGGCACTATATACATAATTGTTAGTTTGCATGTAACTGTTTCAGAGCAACTCTGCAGTCGAGAGAATGGTAAAAAAAACTACCTAATTAACTTAAATTTATAAAAATGGTTAAAAAATTACAAAAATTACTGAAGTAATAATTAATAATAATAGGTAATAGGCATTGAGCTTTAAGCATAATCATATCAAGTATTAACTGTTCTCATTATCGCTTAATGCTGCTGCTTCATCTTTGTTATTTTAGCTTGCAACAAGATAGCTTAAGTTTTAGGTATTTTTAAGGGTTGTTATTGTAATTGTTTCAATTAATTTCAATTTTTAATTGATATTATGTTAAATAGTAAATTAATTATCTTATTTACCAATTGTCAAATTTTTTAAACTGAATTTTTAAAAAGTAATTTTATTACCTAAATTAATAGCATTGTCGGTACGTATTAAAGCAAAATGTTCTGCAATAGAACTACAAAAAGAATCAAATAAAGAATTCTGTTAAACGAGCCCGGTTAACTTACCCGTTTAGCTTTGTGAATCACGTTTAGACTCGGTCTAAACGTTCGTTTAAGTTAGACAAGGTTTCAATTGAAATAGAACATAAAAATCAGATGACACACACTAATCATATCAATCTCTGTCAATCATGTTTAACTTAGACCAACGTTTTAGACTGCGTTTAAACGCAGTCTAACTTACGTTCTGCAAAAATACGTTCACATGAGGCAATTTTCAAGCAACCGATCATCAGGCAACCTGCAGGCAACAGCCAATCAAATTTGAGCCCGCCTAAATCTCAAACTGGCGGTTGTTTTTGTGTTTTTGTACTAAATGGGTCCATTATCACTTTTTGGTGCATAATTATATATGGACGGTCAACAGAAGGTCCGAGTTTGAAAAAATGGGCCACAGATTGGCCTTTGAGAGGACATCATATTCATCTTACTGCGTCTAAACGCTCTACTAACTATATATCTTGTTCCTGTTCCCAACCGAACTGTTTAACAACTTCGTACGTACTGTATGCAAATTAGTAGTCTGCCTATGCCAGTCTGCTCCACCAATTCAGTTGTTCACTGTTTCGTCTGCCGAACAGCAGCGCGTTTCTGCGCTGCAATACTGTTTACCTTCAATTTTCTTTTTACTGTACAACAGGGTAATTGTGTACAATCTGTAGATTTACTTCTTTGAGTCTGCCGGTCCAGTTAGTTTTTTTTTTGATAAAGCTAGTCTAGTTTCACCTTGCCTTTAAGTTTAGTACTTAAAGTTGAACTAAGTTTAGCCAGTTTAAAAGTTTCTTTGTTCTAGTCTAGAGATGCCGCGCAGTTTACGGTCGGCGTCGTCTAGTAGCAGCAGCGTTTCTTCGTCTTCATCTCGCTCTAGCGCCGAGCAATCCCACTCTCGCAGTGGCAGTGACAACTCTGGCAGTGGCAGTCCCCACTCTGGCAGTGGCAGTCCCCACTCTCGCAGTGGCAGTCCCCACTCTCGCAGTGGCAGTCTCCACTCTCGCAGTGGCAAAACCAACTCTCGCAGTGGCAGTCCCCATTCTCGCAGCGGTTATCACCACTCTCGTAGTGTCAGCCCACACTCTCGTAGTGGTAGCCCATTCTCTAGTGAGGGCCGAATTGCCGAAAGATCCCTAAAAAGAAAACAAAAACGAACTCGGGCTCGCTCATCAGATAAAAGATGAACTCGGGCTCAGATAAAAGGGACAAACCAGGGCCGTCGCAGGCCAAAAAAGGTAAAACACCATGCACCAGGCACAAAAAAACGCCATGAGCGCCACGTGTCGCCGACAGTGTACCCGTTTTCGGCGGAAGACAGCGCACAAGTGTTTTCCACTCCCCCCTCTTCTCCGACACACAGCAAGGCAAAACGAAAGAAAATACCAAAATTAGCCAGTGACATGCCGCGAGTGGAGCAGCAACCTACTATTTCACCACTTGAACTAGTATGTCCTGCTCTAGGTGGTGACAACAGGCCCAACTTTTCAGTTCCGGAAATGGGTCGAGAACGCTGGTTGCAAGCGGCCGGTAATATCCTTGACCACTCCGACCCGATATTCAGCCGAATAATTTTGCCTGAATCGGAGCGTTGGGCGTTTACACCCCCTCAAATAGACGAGTCCCACGCAGCCCTGCTCAATCCGTCACGCCGAGACTTTGAAAATCGATATAAGTCTTGGGAAGAAGATATCTTCCAGGCAGTCATCCCTGTGTGCGCGTACTTTGCCAAAGCAGCCGAAAAGGCTGCACAGGTTAAGCAGCTTCAGGCAGCCAACAAAGTGGTTCCTAAGAACCTAGAGACGGTACAATTTGACACGCTGCCCTTTGTAAATCACGTGGATACTGCTATTGCCATTCTAGGGGGCATATCGCGGCGCCTAGAATATCATAGGTCGCAAACAGTTTTGGGGACCATTGGCCATTCCTTGCGTCCAGAATTTCGGACGGCTTTTAAGTGGCGTTCACCGGAACTGCTGTTAGGCCCAAACTTCAAAAAAATTGCCGAAAAGGAGCAACGGCGACGCGAAAAAGCCAAAGAGCCAGCGCCACGACCTAGCTCCAGTGCCTTGAGGGTAAGACACAGCTCAGGTTCAAGTCAGGTAAAAGGGCATTCCCACTCACTCTCGTCGTCAGTACCATCTGCACTTGTTTTTATTTACAGCCCAACCGAGGCACGACGACCAACTCCAGGCGGGATAGCGCAAGGGGGCGCTACACCAGATCCAGAGAATTCCGGCAGCCTGTCAGCAATCGCGGAACCCACTATGCCTCACGCCGATCGGGCGGACGAGGCCGAGGGTTCCGCCGCTGAAGCAGTTTGTGTTGGGGAGGTAAGCACCTACGCTTTAGATACAGTTTTAAACATAGGTGACTCGACCTTGTTGAAACAATAGGAGATACATCGCAGGAGCATAATCTAAAGGTCGCTAGTTACACACAAGCAGGCAGGCTACAGTTTTTTCTGCAGCGATGGAAACTGCTAACGACTGACCCCCTAACTCTGAGCATCATCAAGGGGTACCGGATCGAGTTTATCATAATTCCTACCCAGGGTATAACCTCAAAGCCAAAGTTGGCAGACGCTGATATAAAATTGGTAGACATAGAAATAGAAAAATTAAGCTCAATCGGAGCAATTAAAACTATTTCTATGGAAGAAGCTAAGTTTATTTCTAACTTATTCCTGATTCCAAAAAAGACAGGCGACAAACGACCTATTATAAACTTAAAGAAGCTGAACGAGTTTGTGAGATATAGGAAGTTTAAAATGGAGGGGCCTAAATCTGTGTCAACTATCATAGAACAAAATGACTGGTTCACTTCCTTAGACCTTAAGGATGCCTACTTTCACATTCCCATACATGCATCGCATAGCCCATACCTCGCCTTTAGGTACAAAAATAAGGTTTACTGTTTCACAGCGCTACCGTTTGGGTTAAGCAGCAGTCCTAGAATTTTCACAAAACTCCCCAAGACACCCATCTCACTGTTGCGTAAGCGGGGGATACGATTAGTCATTTATATTGACGACATTCTAATTCTAGTTAAATCTAAGTCCGAATCCATTTGGCACACCAAACAAGTTATCAACATGCTAACATTTCTAGGTTTCACTATCAATCTAGGAAAGTCTGAACTAGAACCTGTCCAAACTATAACCTATCTAGGCCTCATCTGGTCCTCCGTCAACCTAACCGTAGCATTATCACAGGCTAGAGTTGACAAGATCCGTAACGCCCTTCATACTGTTTTGGCGTCAGGAAGAGCTAAAGTCAGAACCTTATGTAGCATTCTCAGCTCACTATCCAGCTCCAACTTTGCTAATCCGAATAATCCTTTATTTTATAGGACTCTGCAACGATTTGTGAATATGTGCCTGCCACGGAGCGACCAGCAATCGGCGGACTACGACCAGACGGTTTTGATTCCCGTGCCTGTTCGCCAGGAACTGGCTTCCTGGTTGATACGCCTCAACAGCCCGCTTCAACGAAACCTACAAATACGTGAGCCCGAAATGTATTTGCATTCGGACGCGTCAAACACTGGATGGGGGGTTTCTGTAGGCAGTTTACAGGTACAGGGCAAGTGGAAAGTATTTGAGGAAATTTTGCATATCAATGCCAAAGAACTGTTAGCTATTCGGCATGGGCTATCGTCTGAAACAGTTGCAGCGTACGTCAAAAACAAGTCCGTTTGTATCACATGTGACAGTCAAGTAGGATACTATTATCTTCGTCACAGAGGAGGCTCTAGAAGTTTAATTTTATGTCAGATAGCGCTAGAAATTTGGGACATTATTATCAGACTGCACATCGAGCCTTCGTTTAGTGTGGTTCCAACAGCAGTAAATACGGATGCAGACAGGCTGTCTAGAGGAAAGTCACCCTCGATCGAGTGGTGCATTTCTGACTATATCCGCAGGAAAATTTTCAAACAATTTGGGAAACCAGAAATAGATACATTTGCGACTTTTAAAAATCGAGTAGTTAAGCGCTATTCGTCATGGCAAGCAGAACAGGCAGCCACAGGGGTAGATGGTCTCTCACTCGACTGGAACCGCTATAAATTAATCTATGTGTTCCCCCCTTTTTCTCTAATACCACAGGTGATTAGCAAACTAAAAACATCTACCTGTAAAGCCATATTAGTAACTCCAAAATGGCCTTCCCAACCATGGTATCCACTAGTAATTAAGCATAGCTGTGCAAATGTTTTAGAAATCAGCGCCCGTCAACACCTAC
This sequence comes from Trissonchulus sp. WLG1_4, assembly GCA_030248245.1. Taxonomy (NCBI): domain Eukaryota; kingdom Metazoa; phylum Nematoda; class Enoplea; order Enoplida; family Ironidae; genus Trissonchulus; species Trissonchulus sp. WLG1_4. The sequence continues at coordinate 79,131 of JASANF010008361.1, read as the reverse complement.
ACCAGGATCTTCCATCAGGCAAACTCATCGACGTGCGGAGCACATGGACGATGATAGTAACTCTGGTTACATTCAACAGCTGCACAGCAAAGGAATCTCTCGAGACGTGGCCGAATTCCTGGAACAAGCCAGGCGCCCTACAACGCGGTCCCGCTACGACGTCGTGTGGAAGCAATGGAAGATGTGGGCTTAACAAAATCAAGTGAGTGTATACAAACCGAAGTTAGCAAACATCCTCACGTTCTTGCACACGTCCTTCAATAGAGGTCTTTCCCCAGGAACACTGAACGTGCATATAGCAGCATTATCATTACACCTTTCACCAGTCGAGAACACAACCATTGGATCACACCCACTGATCAGAGACTTCAGAAAGGCAGCTTTTAATTTGAAGCCCCCACTACCTAAAGTTTACCCTACCTGGTCGGTGGCGGCCTTATTACAGTGGGTCAAATCACTTGGCTCTAACTCAGATCTTACTTTACGTTTGCTAACACTGAAAACTTCAGCTCTGCTGGCACTAGCTTCAGCGGGACGATGCCAATCTTTACAGACACTAAGCATTGCTGAAGATTATTATCAAGACGCAGGCGACTGTCTGATTTTTAGTCACGCGACACTTCAAAAAGGGTCAAGGCAACATCATTTAAAAACTCGGGCTGCAATACACAGCTTTCAGAACGATATAAACATTGACCCCTATACGACTATAAAAGCGTACATTAGTGAAACAGCGGCAATTCGGGGCAGTCACACACAGCTGCTCCTAACACATATGAAACCGCATAAACCAGCAAGTGCAGCTACAATATCTCACTGGCTCACTCAGTGTATAGTACTGGCTTCAGAACATGCTGAAACAAACCAAGGACCGATCAACGCTCACAGCTTTCGCAGTGTAGCTACTTCTCATGCCTATTACAAAGGGGTTTCTGTAGATGACATTGTAAGATCGGCTAATTGGTCATCCACTGAGACGTTCTCTTTATTTTATAGAATACCAACCAGCGCGAAGATCCTCCAAAGCGCGATATTTACTGATGCGCCCACAGACCAATGAAACCGTCCAGAGTCCAGCCCAAAGAATGCTGGGGATTCCGTGGCTTTTTTTTTGTTAGGCACATATCCATAAATAGTTCAGCAGTCCTCATGATATGTCTCATTGATAGTAAAAGAAAGTGTGGTCTCGAGTATTTATGCGCAATTGTGAGGAACCCCATACAATTACTATTTACAGGCCTACTTCAGCCGTGGTAGTTTAAATCAAGACATTATAGTTAGTAGAGAGCGTTTAGACGCAGTAAGATGAATTGGTAGTTTCTTTATTATAAACAATATTCATCTACTGCAATAAACGCTCTCTACTAACTGTTTATACGGCTGAAAGTTGGCCTATTTAGTCAAACAAACTGAATTGGTGGAGCAGACTGGCATAGGCAGACTACTAATTTGCATACAGTACGTACGAAGTTGTTAAACAGTTCGGTTGGGAACAGGAACAAGACATATAGTTAGTAGAACGCTTATTGGAGTAGATGAATATTGTTTCTAATAAAGAAACTACCAAATCCACACTATATTCGGTGCTCAAGGTAAAATTGAGTCAACCTTTTTTAGTTTAGTTCTAACCATTGTCTTGTATAGTATAGAAACGCAATATATCGAACGGAAACCTTAACGCGCAATTGAAAAAACTAAAACTAATTTTGGGTCTTTTATGTTATGAGAAACCAGGCTCTAGCGATAATACTAGTCTGATTGGCTGTTGCCTGCACGTTGTTTGAAAAAGTCGTGCACGTGGCGGCTAATAAATGTTGGTTGCCTGCAAATCACCTGCACGTTCACACGAGACGACTTTCAAGCAACGCGTGTTGCTTGTGCGTTGCCTGGTGGTTGATTGCTTAAAAATCGCCTGCAAATTGCCTCGTGTGAACCGGCCTTAACGGCTGTAGCCACAGGCTCACAATTTGTGCCTCTGAGTTTATTGAAACGGGCTACACGCCTGTTTCAATAAACGTTTTTTCCTACAATGGTAGTCACAAAATCAAACATCAATAATGCGAACAAATTTTATTGAATATGCAAATGGAGACACAGGAAGCCGAATATTATGTAACAGACTCTAGCACAAGGCATCATAGAACCTAACACTAAAACAAGCCTGTACAGTTAATTTGCTAATTAATCATCAAATATACTGAATCATTTGTAGTATACGACATTATCATTGCAACAAAACGTGAGTACCAATAACGGGTAATTCGTTGATATGCAAATTATTTAAACCAAATACAGATTCGTGCTTTCGTATGCTCACAAAATATTGTATTATAAATTTTTGGGTTCCCAATATATTGTTTGTTAATTAGAATGTCATTTTGCAAGTTTCCATGCATGGGGGTGAGACTACACTCATTCATTCTACATCAGTTGGGAGAAAAACTTTCAACTCAATTCGTTCAAAAGTAAGATTTTTGAGTGGTTTAAGTGCCCAGTCCAGTCATTAACCATGAAAACAAAATTCTTTTACATACATACTAACAAACAAAGCTAAAAATACAGTACTTTACATTAACAATTTATTACAAAAGACAAAATAATACAACCAAATCGTAATTCCAAACGCATTTCGGCTCTGACTCAAATTATCTACTATACTGTAAAAATAAAAGTCGAAATTGAAATCACGAAGTTTGGTTTCGTATTCGGATACAAATGAATACTTCTCCGCCCAGCAGTGAATAATAATCCGAATGCAAATCCAGAATTTTCCACTGGAATTTCAAATTAAAAACAAATTATTCTTAGTCGATTTATTCTAATTTACAAAAATTCAGGATATGCATGTAAAGCACTATGGCTATAAGACTATATACAATAGTCGCACATTATAGGAATACGTTTCTAAAAATACATTTTTAAAATAAAATTTACAAACCACATTTTGTCAAAATAAAAAGTTCAACAGAAACACATTCTGTCATGTTATCTTCACAATCCTACAAGCACTGTTTCATAAAACTACTTTCAGAAATTAAAACAAATCTCAATTTAGAAAATAAAACATTACATAAAACCCTCAATGTCAACTTGCACTTTCCACTGAAAAGTAGAGCTTCTTAATGGAAAAATAGAAAACGAAATAATAAAAATAAAACGTAGTTTTACACAGGAAATAAAAGTTAATAAAAATTTAATGAATTTTAATAAAATTTATAAGGGTAAAATCAATTTAGTTTTAGTAGTTTTATGGAACTATTCTACAAAGCAACAGGATCCAGGAATGTCCCAACACCGTCGCGAACACCAAACCAAGGCAGAGAATAATCAAAGTGATTAATTACAGTCAAAAAATTTATAATTGAAAAGTTAAAATTTTAAGCAACCACGACACTACGTTTCAATGCACCAGTCGTAATACCATGTTTCTAACATTACAAACTAAAGTGATGATTAATCACTAAACTAGAACCGAGACAATCTGAATTTGCGAACTCAGAGTCTTAGTGATTTAACTATGGAAACGTTCTTTTATTCAGTAATTTAAAACCTTATGCATTAATAAATAGAAAGCTAAAGAAATCACGTAGTTCATCAAGTTAACAAACAATGCAACCCGCTATATACGACATAGCAAAGTGTTCTTCCGGAAAATATGGTGTTTCATAAAAACAAACAAAACACAACTTCAAAGCACTCGGTTGTAAGTAACATGCAAATATGCAGGTCGAATGAATAAAACGGTGTCCAAGTCAAATGTAAATTCGTTTGCATCGGCCCCCTATTTTTGCGAAATGCAGACTTTTCTGTCTTAGTACCTCTCATTTCTGGACAACCAGGTTTGGGGTGCTTAGTGTTCTCGAACTACTTAAGCAAATTACAATTCTATACATACGTTATTATTAAGTCCATCACCACTATAGCAGTAACAATTACAATGCTGTCATATGATGCCACATATTACACTATCATAACCAAGAAGGCATATAAATTAACCAGTTTCCACATATAACCTATTAATCTAATCATCAGTCTTGCCATAAATATAATATAACATATAATTGACTGACATTACATAGATTTTCCAACGACCCGTGACAACAAAAACATTACAACATCTTGGTTACTGGGGTCGAGCTAAGCTAAAAAAACAGCTTTTTTAATTTCAAATTTTAAACAATTTCATTTAATTTAGGAGACAAAGCCTCATATAATTAACGTTTAATTAGTTATTTAATTCGGTGAAAATATTGGGAGGAAAGGTTAAATACGTTTTGAGTAAAAACGGTAAAAACTTAACCCGGCCCCGCATTATTAAGTAGATAAAATTTATTAATAAAACTGTTGCACCATTTAAAAAATGCTACTTTTTAATAATTAAAATCTAAAGACTATTTACATACCTGAAAAGCATGTTTGTTACGCATTGTTTTATACACAAAAAACACTACAAAAACATAATAGCAAAGCAATATGATATCAAAATACTAACATAAAATAATTATTGTTACATAAGAAATAGATAACATTTTATACAATAGATAATAATAGTTAAGCTAACGTCCAGACAGCATTCCTAAGTTACCACCACCGTATCCATTGCAATAAACTTACACATTAATAATATTAATATAATACTAAATACCAATATTAATATTCACAATTCAAATATTAATACTAATATTTACATAATATTAATAACAAACAATTAGATAAATTTGCACATACTTGGTAATGCATAACAGAAAATAAAATAAAATGTGAGAGATAAGAAGAAAATTATCCTAAACATAGTATAATATTATCTTACAAGACTTAACTTAGTGCTAACAACCATACGGGTTTTCTAGAAAAGCGTTACATTCTGATTTTGAGCCCGTTGGGTTGTTATATTTTTATACACACCATCATACAGTATAAACAAAAAACAGGAGCTTCCATATACAGACAAAACAATAATACATTCAAGAGCAAAACAGTTAACCATGAAATCTATTCGGCAGTTAAATAACTGAAAAGATTGCAAAAATAATCTTCATGAAGTGATTAACACTGATGTGGAAATTTGATTGGAATGAAAAACTAATAAAATCTCAAGCCGGCAGTGACTTTGAAAAACAATGAGAATACTAAACGAAATAAAAACTGGATTATCTATTATTACACTAAATTTTTTAAACATTTCTATTGCAAAACGGAGACAACACTATGAGAAACGAAAACTTTCGACGATTTAGCTACATATATACAAATATATCATCATAGCTAGACTATACACCGCATTGTACTGCACTAACAAGGCCCTGAGTTTCAAGAAACTATTGTGTGGAGGTGAATTCTGGGACTCCGCGACCAGGACTGTTTCATAAAACAATTTCGGTGGTTTTTTATACTTAGCCTAATTATAGACATAATACAAACCTGACTACTGTAGGTCCAGCGTCTATCAACGTTTAAGGTTCAGCCGAATTATAAATACTATATATTAACTGGTTCTTTGGCAGTAATAATGACCCATAACCATGTTACTATAAATTTTAGATGATTTTTTACACAGAGCGAAACAGTTTTATGAAAGACTCCATCGACTAAGAGTCAAATACGATCAAGCTATACAAATTAACCAATAATCATAATGGGAAGCGAGCATATAAACAGATATTAGATGCCTAGTACATAAATTAATATAACGAAAAAGAAACATTGAAGTTTTTTAATGTAACTTTTGAAATGAATTTTATACATTTACGAACTACACTATATAATTCATCACTATCGGAGACTAAAAGCTATGATCAAATTAATAAAAACAGTTTAACAGAAACTAATATTGATACCACACCATACAAGAAAAACTAAAAAATCTAAAATATACAATGATTTCTACACACTTGAAATAATAATCTACAATAAAATATATTTTTTTCGGGCTAATTACATACCTGAAGAGGTAAGCCTAGATACAGACAAATTGTTTCAATTCAACGTAGAACAAAATAATATATTACAAAATTTAACATTCAACAGAACAGAGTAAATACTATAATGTATAACAATAACATAATAGTTGTAATATTATAATAAACTAAATAGTTAATAAATGCGAAATAATAGCGCAAGCGCATTTTGCTATATACATGCTAACATGATAAATATGAACAAAACAAAATAATGGCAACCGACAGTGTTTCTAAACAAAATATGAAAAATAAGAAATATGAAAAAATTGAATTGTTTGTTTTCATTCAACCCTTCACTGACGATTGCTAAAACAGCTACTTTTCAGCTTTCAGCACAATACTATATTTTGTACATACATGTAAAATATCAACAGTCCAGTAATATAAGCACGAATATGAACAAAACAGTGCTGGCACTAACACAAACTGATAAAAATTCATTAATGCATTTGCTACGTTACATTAATAATTAATTCAACATATTCCTTACTGATACTTTAATATACAAGTCTGACCAACATTTTAATCCATTTTTAGAATAAAAAACCTATAGCAGAAGTTTTTGTTCATTAGCCACTTTGCGAAAACAAATTTCAAGACACAAAAAACAGCTTTACTTTTTGCGATCACAGTTTATTGCACAAAGTTTACAAAAGTTTTTAGCAAGTTGTTTACTGCATACCAGCTAATGCTAGTTGCTGAAAAAAAAGCTCAATCATTTAAACATGTTTTTTACAGTTCTCAATCAACCAGACAGCACGGAAATAAAAATTCAATTTAATTATACTGTTACCAAAAAACATGACACTACAGTTTATAAAAGACCTTCGTTAAATTACATTACATTAAACCATAGTGGTTAAAAATTACAACCCAACGACTATGACTAGAACGCATAAAATTCAAGAGTTCTACTAACTTTCAAATCGCACTTTACTTAATATTACCATAGGTTGTAAGTTGTAACTTTCAGTCAAAACCAACTAAGTCAATCGGTGAATTTCACACGGCGGATTAAACCAGTTTAGTTTTAAAAAAACTCATAGCGGTGAAATCCACCCAATAAGAAGTCACATGATTCGCAATGCAAAACATATCAATACAAGATCATATCCCCGTAATATAATATTCTAGTAACGGTGCCAATAAGAATTGAATAAAGTACTAGCGCACACGAGAGCTATGCGGTGGTGCCCTTGCCAGGACTACTGCCCGGGCTGCAGATGGGACAGTGGCCTGACGGGGAGGCCTCGGCCAAATTCGTCTGGCGGCCACAACGTCCACAGATCGGGCCAGTGCGGGTCAGCTGCAGTTTCTGAAACAAAAAACACTGATCTCTTCAAAAAAAGTAAAGTCTGATTAAAGCATGCTGAAAAAAGAAAAAAGATAAGTAGCGTTTAAGCTGCTACTCGTCGTTCTCTTGATGGCTGATGGCTTGTTCTTTTCCTAATGAAATCACATGTTTTGTTTTGAGTCAGGGTCCAACATTATTACCTGTTCAACGCGTGCAAGATAAGTTCTCAGTTGATTTCGACAATTTTCCAGCTGGTTTGGATTGATGGACAGACTGTCGGCCAAGCAGGCGGAGGCCAGCTCGTTAAGTTGACTGAACCGGGCTATTTCCAGAGTCAACGCTTGGAACTGCTGTGCAATCTACAATGGCAAACGAAAACAGATAAAGTCACTGCGAACCACACAAAACTAATGTAATCAACATGATGTCGACAGATGAGTATGATGTCAGGGTCTTTAGTGGACGGTTCAATCCAAGATATCAACATTTCAAAAATTTTGTAACTGTACCGTAGTTTTTAAGCAACAAGGTACAATTATTAGGCTCCTCAAGCAATTACGAGCGCATTCGCTGTCAGTTTATTAATATTTAAACCGCTTAGTCGTTCTACCAAGTTTGATCAGCTTTCATCTATCTTATGTTGCATTAATCTAGTTAATATAACACAGTTAATATAATTCATGAAAAGCACCTTAGAGTCACTTTTCTTCTAGTCATTGGTGATCACACCATTAACGACTGAAATCTAAATCTGACCAAAAACTGCTAAAACCTGGGACATAACCACAGTGTGGCGTGATTTTGCTGCACACGGTGCTTGCACATTCGGCTGTCATGAAATCACGTCGGAGGGTCTCAGCAGGGTCCAGCAATTTTTGATGTGACTTTATTTTTTTAAATCTTTGAAATCAATGCTCCATTCATCGCAGTGTCATACTTTATTGGGACGGTTGTCATTTCACAAATCAAACATACCTTATCCCTCTGCTGTTGTATCAGTAGTTTTTCTCTTTCCGTCTCCTCTGCCCTTTTTGACTGCTCTTCCGCTTGTTTTCTCCAAGCTTCACACGCCTGCAAAACTTCATGTGAATAAAAATGCGAAAAAGACGAAAATCATAATAATTTCGGCTTCGACCCAAGACTTTGTCAACATTCCAAACGCAACTGTGAATAATTTCAATTAATGCTGTCCATAACTACTTCGTTGTAAATCGCAATACCCTACAATTATTAAAACCTCGGATACCTCAGGATTTTTTAATCGACAATAATTATTGACAATTTGTCTAGCATAACAATACCAATTTGAACTTATGCACCAATAAGCTGCTGAGTAGCTAACAAATATATACGTATAACGTATCGTCAGCTATCTATCATATCCTTCAGCAACAAAACGCATTCAAGTTATTTCATATAAACAAACCCAATACTATGACACATTTTCATTATTCTCCATAATTATTCGCTGCAGCCTGTGCTCCATTCCCATATTATTAAGAAGACAAGCTGATACATTTTTTCAGGGAGTCACATTATAGTTTGTTTTGCTGAGTAAGCCTCACCACTCTCTCAAACAGACTTGAACCAGTTTTAGAGCCATGTAATAGCTATTTTTACTCACAGCACGAGCCAAAAATAAGCATATTTCATACAACTGATAATTTCATATAAGCTTACATACGTGCCCTATAGGATTATATAGCTCATATTATACTATATAATATAATGCATCTTGCATACTCTTGACATTAGCTATATACATTGTTACGTATACACGCATGCTAGGAGTTCAAAAAATATGCGCAGTCACATAATATATAACCCCTTCGCTCTGTTTTGTTCCAATATGTTAAACCTTACTGAGTCTAAATATTGAAAAAGAGAAACATCTAAAAACAGTTCCAAAACTTTTAATAATGAAGAAATAAAATAATCTCATTATTGACTGATATTTCACTTGAAACGACTTAAGGGGGTAATTGCGTTTTTAGGTGTTTTTTTGAAAAGCCATAGCTCAGCGTTTACAAATTCAAATCACAAGCGGTCTTTTGCGTTAGGTAGAACAAAATGTTTCCAAAATGTATGCCATGCATTGAAATTTAACCTGTGATTTTGTTTCCAGTATAAGCGACTAAAGAAAGGTCCTTTCCAAAATATTACATTTTTTTACAAAAAGTTTGCGCCACAGCTCTGAATCACACGATTACTTGTTGGGGCTGAAAGTTGGTAAGGTTTTTGACATGTTTAAAATCCCCAGGCATGTCCCCCACTTTTTTAATAACTCGTCAATTTACTGAGAAAATAGCTGAAAAGCAAACGCACCGAAAATTTAAGATATTTTTTTGTAATTAAAACCTTCTAAAAATGTCCACAGGTGAAATTTCGAAAAAGTGAGAGACATGCCTGGGGATTTTGACCTTTACAGTACTGTCCCAAAAATTCATGCTCAGGCGTCACTTATAACTTGAGTAGTGGTGGCGCAAAATTTACATAGAAATCACAAAAACCTCGAAAACGCAACTACCACCTTAAGTGACAAATTACTAAAGCAAAGAATAAATTAACTTTTGTCATAAACAGACGAAGATACACAGTCAAATTGCGCAAATAAGGTTATAAATAAAGTTAGTAATGAATATCCAAATTAAAATAAATCTGTATTCTGCCGTAACATAATATTATTACGAACATAATAAAAGCATGAAAGATTAGTAGGTACCTTAAACACAAATTGCTCTGTATGTTTTCGAATATATTATACTTACAGCTTTAGCCTTATTCCAGCTATCCTCCCACGATTTCAGTTTACTGTGCTGAGATGCGATTTCTGCCTTGGTGCGTTGTAGCTCGGCTAATACCACCGTCGGGTCTGACGAATTCTGACCTGAAAGTAATATTTACACTATTTTATTATGTGAATAGATTATAGAATATTCCATGTCTCTAAATAACAATTATATGAAATATATTATTATGATAAATTAGTGGTATAGTCTTTTAATAGCATAGCATAAAACAACACTAAAATCCAAGACTTTTTGGGTACATTTCACAAAGGTGGTTTTGTAACAGGTACGCCAGACAGAAACAAAGCCAAACTGCAACACAGCTTTACTTTTGTATCCACCACACAAAACTAAACTAACAGCCAAAATTACACCACTATTAAAATCATTATATTTGGGTTATAACTTTAGCCTTCCAGACGAACTTAAGTTAGACTCTAATCTTTTGACCTTTAGGCATTGTTTTTACCGTAGGTTACTGTAGTTTAGTTACGTAAGTCACAGTTTTATAAAACCATGGTTTTACGACTTTACGTACGTTTTCACATAATGTCATTACGAATGATTCGTTACGAATTTCGTAGATTTTCTTAAAACATGGTTTTAGCTCAGTTAAAATTTCAATTTCAAACCTACAGCACAAGAAGTTTCTGTTGTGCTGAAAACTATTGATTTTTGCAATATTTCCATTTTTGACACTAATTACCGACAGATAATATTTCAACGGGCAAAAATGCAGTGGCGAAGTACGCACCGGCAGTAAGACCTGAGAAAATGTTATTATGAGTGGGCAGACTGGTGGCTCGATCGTCCGGAGACATGAAGCCGGGAAACAGGGACTGCCCAAAACTGCTGCCGCTCATGTTGAACAGGGACGCCTGAAAGGATACAATGGGTGGTGTTCACAAATCGCGTTTAGAGACCGCTTAAGAAGGGCCCAATGTTTTAGTGGATTAAACTATTTTTAGCATCAGCTAGAGGCATTCATAGAAGCAGCAAAATTAAGCTTCACTGCTATTACTCCAAAAAGATTTAATAGTGAGAAGAGTTTTACACAATTTGAAAGGGATACTTATTTTGGTTACCGTCTAAATTACTGTTTAATACCGTCCAAACTAGTTTTGCAAATTACTGCCGAGTCCCGTCTAAACCAACTTTTGACCTTTGTCAGAAAGGGGCAAACTGTTTGTCGTCTCCACAGGAGTGGCTTATAATATTGTGAATGTGAAGACCACCTATGCAGGACATACGTACATGAACTACATGAATATGTTAAATAAAAGAAGACTTATGGCACAAGGGTAGGTTTAGGATACAAGAATTTAGTTGTACCTTCATTGTTGTTTACGCCTTGTTGCCAGTATGCCTAAACTATCAGAAGCTTGGAATAATGAGAAATTGTTTTTAAATTAATTTGACTGTGATAAGTATCTGGATATTTTACATGTGTCTATTTTGAACACTAAATAGACGGTTTCTTGCAAAAAAGTTAAGTTTTGCTGTAAAAATGCAAGAAAATATAACTGCAAATATCAAGCTCAACTTGTTGTTATATTATTTTAGCATAACTTTTCTATTAGTGTTATTATTACAAATATTGCATTATATTTGTTTTTAATGTAATTGAACTATATTTTCATAGTTATTCTGCTCTATCTAGATATCAATAGATTAAGACTTGTTTGTTTTATCTAATTACTTGTTTTGTCTAATTACTAAAAGCCGACAAAGGAGTTTGACAGGTCACGTAGACGGGAACTGTCAGTAATAGGCAGAAAACTAGGTAGACGGCATTGGACAGTAATTTGGACGGGAAGAAAAATAATTCTCCAAAATAATTCACCATTTGAAAGCCTATTATTTACACAGTTTGTCAGCATATATAGGCAGATCTATTTCCCTTTCAAAAAATTAGGCAGAAATGCATAGCACTAAATAATCTTTGCGTATTATGCCTTTGAAAAGCAAACGCAAACCGAATTTATTTTTGACTAATAGCAACCGGCACTGCTGTTTAAAAGTTACTGTCAAATTAGCTAATCCCGCTGCAGTTAAGAGACAAAAGTTAATTTAATCCAATTCGGTAACACATAATCTAAAGCACGCCATCTGATCTGGTCTATCTATAGAACAGTAACACTGGCTTGCACCAAAATAGGATAGCTCGAAAATAGATTGATGATTGATCTCATTCAACCCTAAAGATGTTTCACTGAATTTGTTTTTCTTGTTTCCTTGATAAAGGGTACCCACCCATTAACTAATTACCATATTACATTGAACACAATTTTTTAATATTGTAAAATGCTAAACAGCACTCAAGTATAGCAAGAGATTAAGAGAATATACATAAGTTGCGAATAAGGTTGGTGCAAACGGCCGTAAGTCTAACTACTAAGACGTACACTGGTATCCACACTGCCCGAGAAATATCCCAGACTGCTGGTGGCATTCGAGTGTCGATTGGAGGGCGAGTCGCTGTACTGCTGTTTGTCGCCGCCCGCCTGGTTGCCAGAGCCTGGAATCATCACTGGCGCCGACGAGCCGTACACGTCTGCAAAGATGGCACACAAAAATTAAAGCCCGGTTCATACTCGTCCTTATCCTTGTCTCTATCGCTTTGTTCTTTTACTTCTACCAGCCTTATTTCATAAATTAATATTCACTTGACTAAATTAACTTTATAACTCAGTAGGACGTCATTATAGGACTTCATAACTCAGTAGAACTACATACCTCAATAGGACTTATTCAATAACTTCATATAGGATCAACTTGAATTCATGAAATTTTGCAAGCCAACGCAGATGACACGGCTTAGTTGTTCTACAAAGTTTTATAAACTTTCGTCAATCTTATGTAGAGTTACTGAAGTTAATCTAGTTAATCTAATCCAGTTGAAAAGGCCCTGACAAAACTAATTGGTCAAATGAGCAAATTTTTGGAACACAGAATCGTGAAAACTTCTTCAAACTTGTCACAGTTACTCCTCTTAACTGTGAGTGCTAAACCTCGCCGATTTTTAGACAGATAATGCCACATGTCGAACTTTTGTATCTAACTCAGTTAACCTTCAGTTAACCTACTCCACCGTAAATACGAGTCTGTAGACCGCTGAGTTTTCCATAACCAATTCCCACTCGCCCTTAGTTAATAAATAAAAACAGAGCACAATTCATTAAAAGAGAGCACAATAAATTAAAAAAGAGCACAGTGTCGTACTAGAAGCAGTGGTATAATGTCCCAATGAGCTCGCCAGACTCTCAGACTCCTCCTTCTCATGCCCGCCCCCGCCCGCGTGCGTTAACGCCATTTCTTCTAAGCTCAGATCTTCAAAAACGCTCCCTGAAATATATTAATACGATAAACTATCACATTAATGGCTAAACAGTCAATCATTAAAATCTGCTTTGAAAAGAAATACACAATTCGATTCAATTGATTACTTTAAACATGATGAATTTAGTGGTAAAAATGAATAAACATACAACTGATATGCTTGTCAAAAATATAGTAGGTTCTATTGTATTTTGAAATAAACATTCTAACAAATTGCGCGCGCGATCCAAACGATACTCGTGTGCAGACAACTGCGTTTCGCCACTGCGACCAAAAATATCAGCTGTAAACTCGCCGAATATCAAGCTGAAGCATCATCATCTCAAACCCCAGTCCTAACGCACCTACAACACTTTCCACAGTGTCTCTGGGTGGATAGAAGGGCGTAGCCAGAGGAGAGAAAGCGGTCAAATTGCCATTTTTGATAGGCGAGGGGGAGGGCAGACTCCCAGTGGCGCCCCCTCCCACCGGAGCGCTGTAGTCCGATATGCTATTGGTTGACGGTGGACTGCCCAGTGTGCATCCTAAAAATAGTACATTTCTTAATATATTTTCTCTTATTATTTCTCAATCAAGTTTCTTTTGATTTCCACCAATAAAACCGGGTTCATACTCGTCCTTAAGTAATCCTGAAAACCACTACCTGGCAAAATGATTCATTTTTTGCATAAAGCAAGTTTGAATCAAGTTCAATTCTATGCGAAAATTTTGCCGAAACTATTCAGTCCATGCTTCACATCAGGTGACCAAAAGGCAAAAATTGTCCTGTGTCCCTATGTTCTTAACCTTCAGGACTAGCATGAACACGGTTTGACAGCACAAAATGTCGCTCTTATCTAGGACCTGCATCAATATTAAATTTGAATTGAGAATAAACTATTAACTAATACCGAAATGACACGTAACCGTTTGCCGTTGCCCAAAAGTATACACAAAAAGTTGTATCAGCTGTTGCAGGAAAAAGGACAATTTAACAGCTTAGTTGTCTACTACGATCTATTAAGATATTATTTGTGCGTACACAGTGTACGTATATAGTGCCACATTGAATTATGCAACTTCCCTTATCTGCTGACAAACACTCATATGCACAATTTAATTTAATAACATTTCCGCTAATCAAAGCAAATAAATTCGTACCAATTTCATGCTGCCCGTAGAGAGAATTTTTAATTCTAGAAGCTTCCGAGACCACGTCACTGTTTACCGAGGGCAGCCACTGACTACCATCTCCGTTCAGCTACAAAATTAAAATGCAACCCAACTGAACAATAGTAAATTAAAATGTTACATGTCATTCAAATACAACTACTATTCATTCATAGATAGATGCGCAATGAGGCTTTACACGATTGATTTGATTACCATTTCGGAGAGTCTGATTTGATTGATGAAGTCTGACCAGAAAACCCAAGATTAGTAATGCAAAAACATTTTACCTGCTACGTCATTTTTGTGACTACACATTAAACACATCACACACACGAACTCTTAAATTGTTCTTTTCCATGCTAATCATTAATAGCAAGGCCAAACGGTCCCCCTTCATTATTTTAGCTCGACCAAAAAAAGTTATCAACGTGTCCCCTTTTGACCAAATTAGGTGTAAAATGTCCAAAAACTTTCTTATTCGTCTGAAATATCCTAATTGTCAGAATACTTTTGCATTTTAGATTTAGACGCCATTTTTACACAGGGGTTTCAAACATCTCGTCGCTACAGCTCCTAATTATGTCCGCCCAAAAAAAGAAGGGGGGTGGAAGGAAGGTAAAAAACATGCCCACGCCTACCCCCTTTGGTTCGACCCAACCTACCAGAGGCATCACTCCGTCCCGTTCAGCTCCAATGGGTTTCGAATAACTGGCCGAGCCACTGCCACAAAGCTCAGAACTTTCCTCTGGGATCGGCACAGGTTTGGTGGGCGCACTAGGATGGCGGTGTTTTAAAACGCTCTAAAAACAGAAAAAACAATATATTAGCTTTAGTAGTTTTTCTATAGGGCACAATTTTTTTTAAATTGAAAGCAATCTTGTACATATCTGTGAAAATTAAAATCTCATGAGGACGTATTCTGACAGATTGATAGTGTTGTGTGTGTGAATTTGATAATTATTGGCAAAATGGTATTGTGTGTGAATTTGATAATTATTGGCAAAATGGTAAAAATCGCCAGTAGGCCACAACGGGTTGCCGACCGGTAAGGGACCCTCTATTCTAGGCAGAAGACCCTCTATTCTACGCAGAGGACACTCTATTCTAGGCAGACGACCCTCTATTCTAGGTAGAGGACCCTCTATTCTAAGAAGAGGACCCTCTATTCTAGGTAGAGGACCCTCTATTTCTAGCAGAAAACCCTCTCAAGGCAGAGAACTTAGTGTTCGAAGCAGAAAATCATCCATTCTCGGTAAAGAACCCTGTAGTCTAAGCGGAAGACCCTCTATTCTAGGCGGAGAACCCTCTATTCTAGTCAGAGGACCCTCTATTCTAGTCAGAGGACTCTCCATTCTAGGCAAAGGACCGTCCATTATAGGCAAAAGATCGTCTATTTTCGGTAGAAAACCTGATATTTATGTTCAGGGACCCAAATTACCCACAAAAACCCCAAAATTTCAATTTCGAAAATTTGACCCCTGAGGGCCCCCTAGGGAGGAGGGGTACCCTGAGCCGGCCGTATGGGGGTCCAGGGAGGTTCTAGGCAAAAATAAACCTTGGATTCGTGTTCAGGGGCCCAAATTACCCCTAAAAACACCAAAATCTCAATTTCGAAAATTTGACCCGTTAGGACCCCCTAGGAGGGGGGTACCCTGAGGGGATCATAGGGGTACTCAGGAAGCTCCTAGACAAAAATTGACTCCAGATTCGTGTTCAGGGCTCCAAATTACCCCTAAAAACACCAAAATCTCAAATTCGAAAATTTGACCCCCGAGGACCCCCTAGGGGGGGGGGTACCCTAAGGGGGTCATAGGGGGGTCCAGGGGGGTCCTGGGTAAAAAATAACCCCAGATTCGTGTTCAGGGGCCCAAATTACCCCTAAAAACACCAAAATCTAAAATTCGAAAATTTGACCCCTGAGGACCCCTTAGGAGGGGCAGGGGGGGTACCATTAGGGGGTCATAGGTGGGTCCAGCGAGGTCCTAGGCAAAAATAAACCTTGGATTCGTGTTCAGGGGCTCAAATTACCCCTAAAAACACCAAAATCTCAATTTCGAAAATTTGACCCCTGAGGACCTCCTAGGGGGGGTACACTAGGGGGGTCTTACGGAGGTCCAGGGGGGTCCTGGGTAAAAAATAACCCCAGATTCGTGTTCAGGGGCCCAAACTACCCCTAGAGACAAGTTTTTGTCCAAATCCCTGACAAAAAATTTTTCAAGTTCACAAGGGTCCCCCCTTGTGTTCCATCATTTTCGGGGGTCACGTGACCCGGCCCCCCGTGGGGTCAGGGGGTCACCAAGGTGGGGGGCACAACTACTCGTAGGGGGGGTCCCCCACCAAAGTTTGGGACCAATCCCCCCAGTAACTCCAGAGTAAAACGAGTAACAAACTTTTGCTAACAGGAAAAAAAAAAAAAAACAAAAACAGGAATATGAATACAATGGGTTGCACCCCTGCTTCGCGGGGGGTCGGCAACCCAAAAATCAATGTGATCTGTTTAAAACCTGTGAACTATTTTTTGTATATTTCGCATAATAATGCACAGTTACAAGTTACAACCATCTAAGCAAAAAGGCACAGGGAAGAGGTCCCGTCTATGCACTTAACAAACATGCTAAAACCAAAACTTTACCGAATACGTAGCCAGCCCATTGACAATATCCCCGTTAATTCCACCATTGGGCGTATTCCCGTTGGTACAATTATTACTATAGTTCCCCCCAGCATTCGAGGGGGGTGACATAGAGAAGCCATTGGTGCCCGCGCCCGGCGAGGGGGGCACTGTACCATTGCTGACCACCACAGCGTCTACACTGGCCGACCGCTGAACCCCCCCGCTCAGAGCACCAGGCGAACCCAGTGAGCCAAAGCTCAGGCCCAAGCCCCCCTCCTCTGTGGAAGCGGTCAATACCCCCGGTATGCCCCCCACAATATTATTATGACCCCCGTTGGTTGAGCACACACTGCTGCCACTAGATGATTTACGCTTGGCATCCTGACTACTGCCAGACCTAAAATTAACAACCAAAAATTCGAAATATTGAATGCATTGGATTTCAAGACAAAAAAATTAACTCAGATCGTATCGCAAGAATTTGAATTGTGACTTTTCGTCTAAAAATCAGTCACATGTCTTATCCTAATGAAACTCTCTAAATTTCAATATTGTGAGAATAATTTAAATAAGTTTGGTCTTAAATCTTGATATCAAGATATCGTTGATTGTCAACTTTTTCTTTTGCAAATAAAGTATACAATGTACCTACTAACAGACCCACAAGACGTCAAATTCATAAAAATACTATAAATAGCAGTATCTTACTAAAGTCTGACCATAAATTGCTAGACCTAGGACCCAGAAGTTAACAAAGCGTGAATTCATCACGAAAACGACTTTAGATTCTACGAAACAAGCCACTTTCAGCTGAGCAATCACAAGCTGCAAGCTTAAAACACTGTGTTGAACCAATACCATGGTTCAAGAGTGGCTCAAATGCTTCTGCCCAGCCCACCCCTCTTCTCCCTACCTGCTGGAGTTATTGGAAAATGGACTAGGTAATTCTTTATTAGCCGCTGGAGCCACGGGAGCATTGGCGGATCCGAAACTGTCACTTCTTGACGTCAGTTGAGTGGCCACTATGGAGGCCAAGTTGGTGCCACCTTTCAGGGCTGCCTCACGATTCGCCCCAATTTCGTCTAAAACAAAACACATATTATATATACTCATTATTTTGAATGACCTTTCCAGTGTTATCCAAGTAAATACAAAATTAACCCCGGGTGAGCGTCGCCACTAAAGTTAACCAACACCCAAGAAATAATAATGGTATACAAACGTAGGTACGTAAAAAGTATAAATCGACCTGCATCATAGGCAAAGACGGCGATACAGTGACGCCAGCAAAATGTTAAATAAAATCCAATTCTGACACTGAAGCCCGGTTTATAACATTAGGAACATAGGGTCATGGGTCACGGACGTCAAATTTTGGTCACCTGTTGTGAAGAGAAACGGTTTAGGCGAGGCTAACAGTTAAAAACATCGTACAAGGAAAATAGCTAAACAATTTCTAAAACGGCAAAAAGCAGCATATTGTCTACTTCGAATATCACCAGTCCCACTGGACATGGACTAAAGATTCAGTTTGATCCAGCTGAAACTCAGAAACTCTATATTCCAGCGGCTTACTTTCCGTGTGGGCAAAAGCACAGAAGGGTCCTCGTGGACAATATCCGTGCTGTAGCATATCATTGCATTTTGTCGATTTGTATATCTGTAAGTAACACCAGACACTATAAAACACATGTCATTATCATTATGAAAATAGATAAGCTTCGCAGAGAAAAGTTACGACAAAATTAATAAAACAAAAGGTCTGTATTTGCATTTGATCAAATCAGGCTTTTGACCATATTATATATATATATATATATATATATATATATATATATATATATATATATATATATATATATATATATATATATATATATATATATATATATATATATATATATATATACACATATATATATAAAAGAAAATATATAAATATATCCTAGTAACTGGTAAATTTTTAAAAGTATATATACGATCAACCTGTCTTTATTTGTCACAAAAATCAATTCACTAAAGTTTGACCAAATTGCTGGACCTTGAGACAAACAGGGGCCTGTTGCTCAACTTTACAAGTCTTACAATTGTAACAATTGTAAGGGAAAAATCAGGTGATTCGTTACGAATTAAATTCATTACGAATCACTTGATTTTTCACTAACAATTGTTACAATTGTAAGACTTGTAAAGTTGAGCAACAGGCCCCGCCAGGTGGCGTGATTTTCATGACCGCTCGCTGTATATACTCTTGATGTTTGCAATTCGATTTTTTCGGAAATGAAATCACATGTTTTCTCTTGTGTTGTTTTTATTCATTCAACAATTTTTGGTCGGACTTTAGTTAATAGTGAACCTCAGGATGAAACTGCTGCTCTGTCCTTGTATGACAATAGGAGCATCCGTCGCTGTGCTCACAGGCCTCGGGGTCACCCCAGTCGTCCGCATGCTTCACGCTCGGACAAGGCGTTGATCTGAAAAAACAACGACAAAACCCTACTTAAACTTTTTTAAAAATTATATATACATACACTAAAGTTTCACGTAAAAATGAGTTAAGGCGAATCAGAAGTATCGAAAGTAAGTAATAAATAAATAAGTGACTTAATAATATTATTTTACGTCATATATAGCGATGTTTTATTTCTCATTAATAATCACCAGGCACGGGCGTCCGGTGTATAGCAAAACATGTTCTGAACAGATTCCAAACTCCATTCGACTGCTTTTCGTCCGAGTGAGATGTCCACTCACTCACCACTGTTTACCCTAACAAGCATTCGACACATGGATGCAGTATGCACCCGTAATTTCATTGTTGCAAAAGTTAAGTGTAATATCGTATATATGTCGTAGGCCAGTAGAGTATTTAGTCCAATCACGGATTGGACTAGGCCAGTAGAGTATCAAAAACGAGAGACTTTTGCAGGGTGAAAGTTCGGCAAGTTAAAAGGGCAAATGGCTGCAAGGTATTAACAAAGAGTTAAAAAGGTCATTCTTATACCAATAATTAAGTACAAGCAAACTCAAGACACAAATGTACACTATACGTATTTATTGTTTTATAACAAGACATTAAAGCATGGCCAAAGAAAAATTATTAAAAACTAAATTCTCAAAAAAGTTACTTAATTTTGCATTAGGAAACGAATAAATAGATTTAAAATTTTCTCCGCTGCAATAAGTTGCAACCAAAGCAGTAAAATCCGCATTTCTAAATTTAATATATTACAATGCTGGTAAAATTCTGCATCGGAAAACAAACACGTTGATTTAAAATTAGATTTAAAACTTTCTCCACCACAGATGTACATTGAGAGGTCTAGGGGTAAGGCCCCCCAGACTTAAGACACCGGGAGCCCCTCCCCTCAAATTTGACACCAAATACTGTAATTATTGTTAAAATTTCCTGCATAACACTTATTTGACCTTTCAACTCTTTGTTCTTGCAGCTATTTTTCTTTTTAACTGGCCGAATTGTCACCTTGCAAAAGTCTCTTATGTCTGATACTCTACTGGCCTAGACCAGTTGCGGATCCTCTACTGGCCTAGTCCAATCCGTGATTGGACTAAATACTCTACTGGCCTACGACATATATACATATGTATGCCCATACGCTGTAAAATTTTGTACGAAAAGAGAGGGACTGCATTTACATACTGAAAATTGCGTGCTACACACACACATTATATAATAGACAATTATGTAAGCATAAATTACATACATATATAAATAAATTGAAAAGCTTTTAAATTTTTACTAGCTGCGATAATATCCATATGGCCGGTCAATAAATTAACAAACCTATTATGAATATACGTATTACGTATGAATGTATAGGCAGTGGGCATACATATATAAACATTTGTTTACACCAGAAAAAAACTTAAAACACCAGAAACATCGCTGCTAGCTAGCTAAAATTAAGCTGGCTAAAACATAAAGCGTAGTCAACAACAATTTTTTGCTTCAAATAAACACAAGTCTTATTTGAGTAGGTAAAACCAAGGTTTAGCTTTTATTAGGTATGTAATGTATACGCATAAGCCTGGTTAGCAAGAAAAAGGACAACTTAGGGCTACGTGCCAACCACAAAACCATTTTAAACTAGCAAACAAATCAATCTTACTTGCTCTAATAGCCTGAAAGCGAAAAAAATTAAAAATGTCCTTAACGTATTCCTAGTGGTGCTTAACGGTTGCACATGTCATAACAAACAAGGTATTAACAGGCCGCCGCATAAAAACCTTTGTTCAGAAAAAATAACCACATCTCACATTAAAAAAAAGTGACCCAATTAAAAAAGGCGAAATTTCAACGTGCATCAACATTTACACACATTAACATCACGAAAAACATAAAAGCTGAGCTCATTTGGTAATACCTGAGTATTCAAATAAAAAAATGGGGGTACAGAGGATAATATAATCCTTTATCCTTGAATCTACGGTATATATATATATATATATGGGGTGCAGCTGGTGCCTACCAGACGTGAGCATTACATATATAAGTCCCATAAAAATTATGCTCATTGGTCCCCCTGTTACGCTCTTGTGCCGTAGCTACAGGGCTCTTATTTTTTTATTTTTTATTTTTAGTTTTTTATTTTTATTTTGTACTCATGCATGATATACTGCTGTAGGGTGCTTGCACTTAACCAAAACTCACCCTCGCCTGAAATTGCATGCTTGCACTGAACCCTGTCTTGCATACGGCCCAAGAGTAAGCAGAAGGCCAGCATAGGGGCACAATAACACGTGTTTTAGGAGCTTGTTATTTCGCTTTTATTTCAGTTTCCGTGGTGGGTGAGTGTCTTTTGCTTTTTTGTACAATAAACAGTATATATATAATTTAAATTTCGCACAGTAGCATGGCCATTTGCCCTTAATTATCACTCCCCTCCCTCTAGTATGTGGTGTAGGGTATAATGTTGCATGTACCTATTATTGCACCTTTTCACCTTTGCATGGTTTTTTGCTGGTTTTTCGCTTTGGCTTGCTAGTTTTAGGCAAAGCGGAACGACGTCGCGACTAGCGATATTCGTGACACAGGTAATTGGACATGGCACTACAGGCATGAAACATCAGTATTTGGTAACTTTACCAGAAAATAAAGTAAGCTACTTTGGTTTTTTGATTGGCGATAATTGCGCCGGACCTGAAATTGCATGTATCAGACTTTTGAAACTGTGTAATAAGATTTACAAAATAGACATAACGTGGGGCCTGCTTTCTAGTTGCCTGTTTGCATGAGAGCTATATAAATATAAATAATGCAAGGTGATTGACATACTTTGCTAATGGGTGGCGGGCTTGTTATAGTCTGTGGCAGTGTCCTGTGTGTAACATCAACTGGACTAGTGGCATATTTAGCTTTTCATATATTGTGTATGTCTGACACAAAACAATAGCGCACAATGAGGGCCGGACTAGATTTATTTAGCCATTGCGGTGGGATGCCTAACCTGCGAGATACACGCACGATGCTGCTTTATGTAGAATAAAATAAAAAACAATCGACCGCACCATTAACTACACGACTCACTACACCTTAACACAAACTTTACACCTCCTACTGGAGCCCCAGGGGTATCTCGCAGGAAGGGCAGCTGGCCCGTACTGCTGCTAGAGCGGCTTTACGCCCCACTGCGTTTATCTCTCGGACACCAGGTGCATACTCGCACATCCCTCAAATTCACATGTTTGTTTATTTCTTTTTTTGAGTATGCATCTGGTGTTCCCTCGCGGGCTCGTACCTTGAGCTGGCGAGGACAGCCTGAATTCTACAGCAAGAATGCAGTGGCTGTGAGAGGCGGTAAAATATATATATATATATATATATATATATATATATATATATATATATATATATATATATATATATATATATATATATATATATATATATATATATATATATATATAATATTATATTTATATACATATTATATTCAGCTTACATACATAGCTATTAAATACGAGCGGCACCAGACATTATGGCTTCGAGCAAAAGTAGAATTCTTTGTATACATACATATTATATGTATAATATATATGCTAAGACGTATATGTACGGTGCTTTTTGGAAGTAGTAAACAATCGGTCCATATGCGTATACTGCACGGCAAACATTAGTTTCTTAGCGTAAACAGAATACCGTATCTATACGTGGTGAACCAATCCAACTTTGCATGTAATGTAAGAGTTTAACATGGGCAATTTTTTTCTGGATCAACTTTAGCATAGTAAAATAAAACAAACTACATATATTATATAGTATGCAATGCATACGTGCGTACATACATACATGCGTAAATACATACTATTCTTTAATTGTTGTGTCTTTCGGTACTTTCAAAACATTAACTTTAACAAACTGTCTCAAAAGTAATACTGCTCTGTGCCTAAATGTTAAAAATAGCTCCAGATAGCGCGGTAAAAAACTAATAAAAACACGCATACATAGCATATCGGGGACTTATTTTTTGGCGTTTCCAATCATACGCTTACTTTCTTACCTACTAAATCACATTGTAGATGTTAAATTAGGCTTGAAAAAAACCAATTTCGAATCAAATTTTATGCCTAAGAGAGTATATATAAAACGGAAAGTTACAGCTTCGGCTGCTGTTAAGTAAGATGACTACAAAATAGAGTCGCAAGGGAAGCACCCGACCCGACCCGACCCAGAAGACCAACCCGACCCGACCGACCCGACCCAACCAACCCATTTTCGTTAAGCGCTATAAAAATCTTAAAACAAAATTTCTTGTGAAGTTTTTGTTATTAGTTTTTCGTGATATGTAGGTGATACGGTCTGTGAATCTTCAGTCCAGTAGTCATTCTACCACGAGTCCATTAGCCTGAGAAAATGGTCAAACCGGCAAAATTCAACGTAAAAATTTAGGATTTTCACCCAAGATTTTTGACCCGAACTGACCCGCTTAACCCGCGGGTCGGAAAATCTCAACCCGACCCGACCCGTACAGGCCCAACCCGACCCGACCCGACCCGACCCGATTGCGAACTCTACTACAAAACCCGACCAATGGATTCAAAACATGGAATAAATTTCTCCGGGCTTGACTAAATGTTCATTTCATACACAGGGGGAACTGGGAGGAATACCCACGGCCCCTCCCCCCCCCAGAAATTTTCCCCAGTGAATCTTTACACAACGGCCTCTCTTTTACTTGGCCGCAAAATATTTCGATACAAATTTCTCCAACTTTTTTCCGTCCCCATATATATATGCTGCAATTACTTGTCTTAGTCTAAAACACTGTCGATGTGACCGTGACGTTCCCCCCATGGTTCTAAGTCTAATACAATGTCGATGTGACGCTCCCACCATGGTTTTAATTAACTGGTCGAAAAAAATTTCTGATATATTCGTCTCCAGTCTCCACTTCACCAAATTCGGCCTGCCCTAAATAAAAAAATATATTTTTTTCCGGTGGCTACCGCCCGAAAACCAACGACAATCATTACGGCTTAGTGCATACATGTATGAGGGGGGATAGGAAGGATTCCCCCAAAAAAATCAAGGGACCGCCGACCGGGGGGAGGGTCCCTAAAATCTAGGCAAAATTTTGTAAAAATGGCACGTTTTTGAGAAAGTTTTACAAAATTTTGCAAAATTTAGGGTATTTTTGGTCGATCGTTTGGGTTTGCTCCTCAAAAATTTGGCCGGAGAGGCCCCCCAAAATTTTGACCCCGTTACATGTGTATATATATATATATATATATATATATAATATAAGGTTTTTTTTTGCAAAACCCTGCAAATGCACACTTTTTAAAATTTTGCACAAAAAATTAAAATTTTGCACAATAATGCACAGCCATGGGCCTGGATATGCTCAAAAGCACTTTTTTTAAGCCAAATAAAAAAAAATTGGGGCTGCCGCCCCCAGACCCCTGCATCTACTGCATAACTGCGGCATCATCAACGCGGCAGATTTTTATACTGTTCTTGGCAAAAGGCTCAATGATTTGCGTAATTGCTGTTCAAATTGCTAGATTTTATTTTTCTAAAAATCGTGTTACACATTGTCAAAAACCATAAGCCTCTAGCGCCCCAGACCTCACAAACTACGGCATCTACTTTCTAAACTAAATTGTCTCACGAAGTGGGGGAATTGCTTTGCTCCACCCATTCTGAAAAATTCCTAGATCTGCCACTGATATGATTTTATGTATAAACGTAACAAGGGCATAATACCAAGGGGGGATGGTGAAAATTTCCGCCAGAAATTTTTTTCAGTAAAATTTTACACAAGGGACCCCCCTTTAATTTCATGGGGGGTCAAAAAATTTCGTTTGTTTTTTATAACCAAATTTTGCCCGAAAAATAAAAAATTTCTGCATTTTCAGGGGACTGCCGCCCCAGATCCCAGCAATGACCCAGAACAATTCGTAAACAATTACTGATGAAATGTTTTTCAATACAAAATTTATTTCAAAATTCAATATATAAAAGCTCTGGCTTCTTGGGACTGCCCCCCCTGCCCCCTAGGCCCCGCAATCACCCAGATTCGCCAACAAAGTGTTGCTTAAAGTTGCTTTTTTAATGAAAATTTTATTTTAAAATTCCACAAAAGCTGTGGCTTTTGGGGGCTACCGCCTCCAGACCCCCGCCAATTATGGCACACACATTTTTGCAAGATTAAGTTAAGGAAGGTGGGTCGGCTTCCCTACGCTCAAAAAATTTCTTGGATCTGCATCTGACAGCCATTGTGCTAATGCCAGTAATTTCCAATATTTAGAATTTCAGCACACCAACATAAACATAGCAGCAACCAGCAAGGGTGTATATATATACCCAGGGTGGACGGATGGTGGGAATCCCCTCTTTTTGGTTTTTATGGTCCGGCCGCAAAAATTTTCTGATATATACGTTACCAATTGACCAAATTTAGCATAAAAATCAAAATTTTTCCCATTTTGTGTGGGGGCTGCCGCCCCCAGGCCCAGACCCAGACCCCTGCGACTCTGTGGCTTACTAAGCCTTGCTATTACATATCTTTCATCAAAGCCTATGCTGTAACACAGTACATTATGCTGCATTTGCATGTCTACACAGTCTATTATGCTACATTTACTTTTTATACACTTTGATGTGACTGACTTCTACTTTTTTTAATTTTTCTGTCGGAAAAATTTCTATGCGCCTCCATGACCAAATTAGGTCTGAAAATTAAAAAATCGCCAATATTTTATGGGGCTGCCCCCCGACCCCTGCAACTTTTTTTTTATATATAATCTTCGTTTGTAAGGGTTTTATGAGTGTTAAAATTCTAAAAAGAAAAGTCATTCGAAATTTGTTCAGTACGCCACTGATCGTCTATACCTCTGAGTATAAAAACGCTACTATTAGCTTCTATAGCGAAGAAAACCATTTACAGTTTGCACAGAAAAATAAAATTTTGCACACTAAATTAAAATTTTCACAATTATGCACACAAAATTTTTTGAAAAAAAAACCCTAAATTATATATATATATATATGGCTTAGTGTTCTTGCATTTGCAATGCTACTGTTTGTGTTGAAATTGCAAAAAAAGTGTAAACTCAATCCAAAAAATCTGAAACCCCCCCTGACCCCCTTCGAAATTCTTTCTGGGCACGCCACTGTGCTCTACGGACCAGAATACCAGAGAAAGAGACATACAAGCCCCATTCTCGCTGCCATCGTAGAAAGCCCGTCTCTAAACCTGCCAAATTTATGCTTCCGATGGCCAACGTAAAAGTGGACAAGAAAAATGTGAGTAAGAATTTTTCGTTTGCCAGTAGGCAGTCGAAAATCACCACGATTCCTACAAATTGCAAAAACCAAGGTAATCTCAACATACTCGTGTTCTTCTCATGTCTTTCTTTAGTGTTTATGGTGTAACTAACGAGTGGAGTGGGCTATAAGAAGTATTCAAGTTATGTTGGCGATTCCCATTATTTATATGCTTTGTGTGGATGTCCATACTGATTACTGTTTACGTGTAAAATTGACTTGTTTCCAATTCTGTTAACAGTAGTCAAAATGACAACAAATAACATTAAAATTCTACTTAAAACGCAGTCCCACGAGGTCCGTTTTCAGTAGTATGTACGAGTGCTGTATGTCAAAAATACTAATGACAATACAAAACAAACTAATATCCACAAAAATTACTAAGTATTGGCCCATGATGAGCACACAATAATGTACACGGGCTTGCACACGTTTAGCTTTTTTATTGAACAATAATTATCCAGTTCGAGACTTCCCGTATCTAGTTCGTGCATGGCACAAAAACATCTAGTAATTTCCGCAGTTTGCGTTAGCGTTTAGGACCCCTTTCTAGAACCAGGCTGAAGACACTATTCTACGCGATAAGTTCATCACCTAACAGGTCAGGTTAGGTAAATTTAGTATTGTTTGTAATGACAAAAATAACACCAGGTAAACGAGCCAGGCACCAAAGCAGCCCTTATCAGCTGTTCTTATCAGTGATAAATTAACAGACCGCTAACCCTGGATATACCATGCAAAATGTCCGCATGTTACCAAAGTTTGAAGGGTGAATTCGTTATTCTATCTACATTATAAGAGTCTTATGATGTAGCTTTAATTACGAGAAATACGGCCTAGAGGAGTCTTGGAAGCTGTGGTGTAGTGGTTAGCAATCTCGACGTCGATGTTACGGGATAAATAATCCCCCATAGAAAATCATCCGGGGGGATGATGTGCCCCGGGGTATTTCATTCCCCCGGATGATTTTCAAAGGCGGATGATTTACCCGGTAACATCGACACGAGCGGGCCCCATTTCTTTCTTTTTTCAAACTTGGGGCTTCCTTTTTTGCCACACTTACGTATCGCATCGTAACCTAGGCCCAAGTATCGCAACTCACCTATATTTATAATTCCTAGGCGCCCTTCGTTTATCCTTGTTGTTGTGATAATAGGGACAGGCGTAACCTTGGCGACACAAGCGTGCTGGTTTCTTACAGGGCTCAGTTTTGTAGTTTGCCAACACGTAACCAGAATCTAAAACAACATACAACGTAACACAAACAACAAAAAATAAGTGTATAATACTATAATAGACAAAATTGCTACAAAAATATATATACCAACTATACGTTCAAGGTTTCAATGTATTATCAGTGTTTTTCAAACATAATATATAAATCTCTTTGATTGTATTTAGCCAATAACGAAGAATAGTACTACCAAATTGAAGTTATTTACGAATTTGTACGATAACCCACTTTAATCCCCTTTTCAATTCCCAAATACAATTTTCACACAACCTTTTACATATGTAATTGTACACATGCAATGCGTACTTTACTATGCTAGTCAACAATTCTTTAAACATTATACATGCACTCTATGAATACATATATCAATACAATATAACATTCAAGTTTAAAAGCTAAGCTTTCTAAATATTTACAAAAAAATAATGAATCAGTTGTTACATCTCTGTAACAAAAATTTGATTATCAGTGAAACACTCAACAGCCGATTCTCTTCTGCTCTTTTCCGCCCCCCTCATAACTTTTTCCGCACAAAATATAAAGTGCCAGCAGTACACATGTAACAAAAAATGTAAACATTGAATGATGCTACGCGCTACAAGGTAGTAGTACGTAAATAGATTCGCTTGAATGGTCAGTTGAAGTACAAATACTAGAAAAATTACTACATATATACACTAGTAGTGCCAGCATTATATACATGATATATATTCACTTCAATTTTACAAGTCAAATCAAGTGCCAAATGCTACTTGTCATGCAAAATGCAACGTGAAGTTGTTAAAAGTACACAATTAGAAGAACGTACGAATTACGATTGTACTCACCTACATAATATGTACACGCGTACGTAGCTTGAGCTTGCTGCAAACTCCTGATCAATGTATGAATAGTTAAACTCACATTAAGCCTTTTCAACTCTTTTCGCTCAGTACATACTAATTTTGCACTCAAAGACGCAACTACGCAAGCCGGTAGTGCAAAGTCGCATTCTGCTGTCAAAGGCTTCTAAACTCCTCTGATCCTCGTAGCCGAGTGGTTAGAGCGTTGGACTGTTAATCCGAAAGTTGGTAGTTCGAATCTCAGCCACTGACTTTGCGAGGTCTCCTTGAGCCAAAGACTGAGTGGCACCCCTGACGCTGCAGGGCCAAGAAACGAAGATGAGCACCGCACCCCAAAGTTGGACCAGCCAGGACACCACGTCCAGGGGATACCTTTATCTACTGATGCACACGTACGTACGTATATATGTATCTGCTTAACACCACTGCCAATCAAGGGAAATATTGGCTGAAACTGGGGAGACGACATCAAACATGGGCGTGGTGAGAGGTTTCACCCCACCAGAAGTCAACTTCACCCCTTCCAGAATGTTTTGAAGGTGCTCACGACTGAAACATCGGTGGCTCACGATTTCACGAAGCGAAAATCGAAGGAAACGGCGCTCCGCAACTTCCTCCCCCCACCCGTGGCTCACCTACCCCCGGAATTCACTTGCTGCCCACACGTATGGACGAGTTGTAACGGCTTTCAGATCAGCTGAAGTAGATTTGAGCCAAAGCAGTGATCACGCTCAGCTATCGATTCAACTCTTTTCGCTCAAGCTGAGCTGTTTTACGCAACATATTATACGCAACAGCTGCTTTTATATTATATGCGTCTTTGCGTAAACTCTCGCAAAAAATCCTTGTGCATTTGACCTCCTACACCGCTAGACGAGTTATAGAGAAAGAAAGCTTTAAAAATGTCCATAACATCAATTATATATTTCTGAACAAAGAGAATGGAAAAGGGCATAAACCATTTTTCAGCACAAAAACAGGGCTTTCCAGAATAATGTTGTTATTCTATCAACACACGTGCATTAATATACATAGATATGGCACTGGCGGCTGCAGCCTTGTTTTAAAATGCCGAGGGGGGGGGTCGACGTGCTATTAGGGGCGGGTCAAGCATAAAACTTTTTGTCCCCCGCCTTTTTTCCGGCTGTCTACAAAGTACGCGCTCCTTATTAGCTATGTTTGTAAAACCATCCGCCTCAAAAACCCCAACACGTCGGCATGTCGCATATATAACCAGCAATTTCAATTTTTAAAACAAACCCTAATCCTATAAAAGCACCCAGTAAAATACATAAACATGACATGAGCATTTGTACTAAAACATTAAATATTCCAAACATATATAACACGCCAAAAAACCAGCAGTAAACATGAACGCACCTTGCCACACCGGTTCTTCCACAATGAAAGTAGTTTTGCTATTATCTAATAATTCACCATTCACAGCATCACCGTTTTGCTGAAACACAAATTAAAAAATATTGAATTTAAATAAAATATACATACATATACATACTTAATAATTAACGTCATGATGAAATATATAATATAATGTATGTAAAATGTATGTATATATATATATATATATATATATATATATATATATATATATAGGGAGGGATGTCGCGGATGTCACTTTTTTGACGCGGATGCGGATGTCGACTCCTGACTCTGACATCCGCGCAAATGCGGATGCGCATCTTTTTAGAATACGTTCTGGACAAGTTATGAGATGAATTTTTTACCAACTATGCCAAAGTTATATATGTAAAAGTGCATACATGTATGATGGGAAGGGGAGGGGGATGGGGGGAAACCCCCCCTCTCAAAATCGAGGGGCCGGGGGGGAGGGTCCCCAAAATTTGGGCAAAATTTAGTAAAATTTGACAAAATTTTACACACGCATAATTGATTAGCATCCTAGCAGACAGGTTTCTCTTCTCAATAATGCAGAACTGAGTTCTATTATGCGACAGTACTATAACATTTGTGAACTACAGCTAACCTAACTTTACAAAAAAAATGCAAATTTTAACCAACAATGAGGTTAAAAATCATGAAAATGAAGTTTCAGTACACAGCTGTAAGAGCTAATATCTGTGTATACATGTATAAAAAACACAAATTGCCGCCTAATTGTCGACATTTTTAGTGACATCTCCCGAATCTGCAACATCCGCACATCCTCATAAAAATTTTGCGGATGCGGATGCGGATGTCAAAAAGTTGCGGATCATCCGCGGATGCGGATGCGGATATCCGCGACATCCCTATATATAATAATAAGGCAATAAGGCAATAAGTATAAATATAGAACATGTGTTAAATCGAAAAAATATAAGAAACGGTTGCTTAACGTGTAATAATTATATATATTTTCTAGCTTTACTTTACGTTGCCCTTGATGACAGGGAAAAAACTTTGAAATCTATTTTATCTGATAGTTCAGTCAGTTTGATTTTGATTTATAAAAAAGGCTACACAGCTATGTGACGCGGTAGGAGGATTGAGAAAATCAGTATCAGATACAGTGGCAAGTGTTTTTTGTGAGAGCCTTTGACTTTGAAATTGTCCCACAGAGGCAAATCCTTGTCATGGACCCACTTTATAAACCCTTTTTTATTTACCAAATAACTTGAATTTTATGACACGGCAATTTTTGTACAAAAACTGTAAAAACAATGATTAACGAACGAATATTAATGACAACTTGGACACGGCCGGATTCACACTTCCACAAGCACATACAGGTATATATATGTTATATATAGCACAACGCCAAAACGTTCAAACTGGCACAACTGCAAGTAAAACTGAACGAATTCACGTCCTCAATTTTTCTCTGCTCAAAATTCGAAACCGTTGCGATCGGATTTACTAAATATTTAATTACTTAACGCAGTAGTTCTGAAGACCCCGAGCGTGTGGGGCCGTGGGGGCGGGGGTAGAGGTTCAAATGCGGTTTTGATCCACAACCCATCGGCCCTCAGCTACAATGTTACATGCAGTTGATTGGATGCTTGGAGGGTTTTCTTTCGGTTTGGGGATGTTTAGCCCAACTCCCCCCAGATAGAAGCGTCTCCCAAGCCCCTAGAAAGTGGCTCACGAAGCAAAAATAGGCGGAAACGTTACTCCACCCCCCCCCCTTAGAATTTGTTACCTGCCCACGTATAATGCTAAGTGCTAACCAACCAATTGGGCAACCGGCATTTGGTTACATATAATATCTCTAAGCAAGCGATTGGGGCGACAGTGACACCGCTAATGCCAACCCAAACCCAACAGTTCATCATCATCAGGTCGGTAAATGGGTGTGTAAGGGGTCCGTGTGAGGTATTATGTCTTGAAGAGCTGCCCCCCCATCCACGGATGTAGTCACTCTTGAAGTGACACCCCTGACGCTCCAGGACTTCGTCCTGGGGATGACCAGTGACCACCGCACCCGAGGGCGAATACGCCGAAAGATAAAAAACTATCCGTGAGTTACCATTACCTTTACGGTTTTACAATCAGACACCTAATAAAAATAATGTACCCCCACTTTAAGCAGATCGACTGTGCTTTTGCAAAAGTTTAAACTGTCGTATTAGGGGTTGTGCTAAGTATATATACTTGCACTTGCTTGCACAATTTTTTGCACTGTGAGCCTGTTGTGCTTGTGCTTGTGAGTTGTACCTGCACAAGTCCTGGCGTAAATTTGCCCTGAATAATCACTAAAATACGTATATGTTACGTATAATAGCCAACTGCCCAACAGTATATAATGTAAGGAGGGTACAACGTGAAAATATTGAAAATTTTGTTTGTTAGAAAAAAACAAATTTTAAAGTACAAATTCAAACCCAGGCTTTTGTTAGTATGTATACCAAAATTACAATAGAGTATAGAGTACCTAACATTATCACGTACCCATACATTATCCATAAATAGTCTCTCTTATATGCGAGTTCTAATATACGTAGCAGAGGTAATGTACGCACACAAACGCTTCAATAAAATTTTGAAAATAAAGCTACGAAAAATGTCCTTAGTCCCTTCATACACACACAGTACACACGCATATATACGCACACATATGTATACATACACACTAGGTACATAAGTAAATTTGTTTAACAAAAGCCACAAAATTATAGCAGAATTCTGACGTTTCCATAAATCTATTCTATCCAAAAACCAACTTTCCCATTTTTTACTCTCCAAAAGTAGCCTTATGGAACGCACGAGATGTAGAATAAATAATGCCCTACTATCTATTGTTATTGTTTACACTATTATCAAAATCCATCTCTGAGAATATCTGTGAAAACCTGTTCTGAAACTGCGAACATGTAAATTCATAGTCCGGAGGGGTCTTGTATAAACCTCACACTGAATCTTTAAAATAAATGCTTTATAAAATCTCCTTATATTTTATCATTACCAGTATCACGAATATATATTATATATATACTTCTTTCTACTGATAAAGATCTCCTAAAAATATATATATTCTCTTCATACTTTGTTACATCCGTGAAGTTCGACTAAAAAACGAATCATCCTTTACCTCAAAAAACATGCCCAAACCACTTTCACTACAATTTCTCCACACCAAACAATGAGGTTTCAAATTTTGCGGTCTTTCATACCATCAGAGCACAAAAGAATTATTATCATATTTTGGCGTATGTAATTCTTGGAATTTTCGCTTAATAAAAACCCATCTAGAATTTCAGTAATAAATATTATGAACTTTATATAGTACATTCTTTGACTGGTAACAATGTAGTGAAAGAAAAGTAATTCAATCTATCTAGCCAATAATAGTTTTAAAACTCGTATATATATGTAATGAAGAAGCTTCACTTTGTGATATTTCATTTTCATACTATCAATTATCGATGCTATCGTAATGGCATGGGGGGGCATGCTATAATGCTATCTGATCCCCCAGAATTTATAATTATTATTACTATGAAAATTCCCGGATGGAACCACGAGTGTGTTCACTTGTAAAAGCCCTCTGCTCTGAACGGCAAACAGAACAGATACCCCAATTTGTATATGGTATCCTAAAGCCATTGTGTGTGAGGGCTGCGTCTCATGGCATGATTTTCGCGATCATGTTAGCGTAAAAAATCATTGGCAGTTCTACACTTCTACAATAATTAAAACTATAGTTCGCAAAGGGTCGAAATTTTTCGATCCGACCCGACTCGACCCGAACCAACCCGACTTCTCGTCAAGCTGCTATACAAACTCACAAACCCTAAATTTTCTTGTCAATTTTTTGTTATTTGTTTTTCGTGATATGTAGGTGATGCGTTCCACAAATTTTCAGTGGAGCAGTCATTCTGCCCGAAGTTCATTAGCTTGAGAAAATGGTCAAAATGACAAAATTTAACGTCAAAATCTAGGATTTAAACCCAAAAGTTTTGACCCGAACTGACCCGCTGCCGCTCAGTCTGCGGGTCGGGAAATCTCAACCCGACCCGACACGAGCAGAGCAGGCCCAACCCGACCCGACCCGACCCGATTGCGAACTCTAATTAAAACCGAGACCGCTGAACAAAAACAAGAGATTTTTGGACTCCCTGTTTATGGGATATAGCTGTACGTGCAACGATACATACGCACCGGACGTGAGAACGTATGCTTAAAAGGAACATATATAATATGCATATATTATAGCAGACTATATATCATTTCTATTTCTGCCAATTTATATCCAAATTTCAATACGTTTGGTACCAATATTTCCCCATTTCATTTTAATTGACAAAATGAGACCAAGTCAAAGGGCACAGACTCAGGAAACTGAGCACATTTCACAACCTTAATTTCGCCCCATTTAGGAGTAAATTAACGCTGTGAAATTACTATGTATATAACTATATAACCTATGAGCACCAATGTAGGACGGTACCCACAATATGTCAATCCTGATCTTAAAAACTAGGCATAATAATCATATGAAATGGTTTTAATTTAATTAATTGAAAATTTGGCTCTCGTTATTTAGGCATAAATTACTTGCTCATAGAAAATTCAGTAGGAAGAGATAGCTCTTAGCTACAGCAGAAAACAAAGGTCATTATTTCTCTACGTATTATTAAGCCTTGCTTAGACTTGCAGAAATGGCCTAATAATTAAAAAGATTAATGACATGAATGATCATATATAGGTTTATGTATATTTATTCGCTGTCGCTTACGAGTGAAAAAATGAAAAATGGTGCATTCATAGTCGACCCAGTCTCATGATACAGAATATATATATTTTGCTAGTATTGTATCCTCTGCCTTACTTGGCCAAAAGCCCCCATTTTGGTCGCGCCCTCCCTCATTTTGAGCCCCCCATTTCAGATGAGAAGCCCCCCATTTTACTCAATTTTGCACATTTTTGGAATCTTCTTAGCCAGTATATATATATATATATATATATATATATATTTTTTTTTTTTTTTATATATATATATATATATATATATATATATATATATATATATTTTTTTTTTCGGGAGAGGGGTTCCCCCCACTTCACCCTCATACATGTATGTTTGGTATTGGTATATACTTGGTAGCCATGACACAAATTACATGAGTTGCCTCTCGGAATCAGAGTTCAAACCCGACCGTCTATGATAAATAAAAAATACCTTTCTGATTCAGATGCATTCGATTTATATATCTCTTTTCTCAAAGTTACAACACTACGTAAAAAAACTAATGAATCAGTCCCCAAATTCAAGGCTAAATTTTTTCAAACAGCCAATTTTGGCAACATTATAACAAGGCCAAAGTGGAACGCCAAATTTAACATGCTTTTGTACAAATTAAGGTTAATATCAGTGATTAAGACGAATATTTCATGTATACACGAAGTGCCTGCCAATTACTATATATACGTATATGCGTACAAACTATATAAAAAGATATATACAACTAAATGTCTATTGCAAACACTGTAAAAAATAAAATGAAAGCTCAATGTCAAAAGTATGGTTTAAATAGATATTTTTAGGATTCTGTAAGGTACTACGTATATTATATATAATATACACATACGTAATAATGTGTGCATAGTGCATATATACTATGACTTACAGATGACAGGGGAGGGTAGAATTGGAATCTATCTACTCAATCCTGTTATAATATAATCACAGGTCAAAGATAAAAAGCTTCTTCCACATAGAGTCGATCTATATTATGCACACGACATACGTACTATAGCGTCGTATTGCACTAAAAAATACTGCATAAAACTGCATAGTGCATACATACATCTATTTCCATTTAGTGCAAAAAAGTACCTGCATATAATATTCATTTCAAAACAGTGCAGTAGCGTATCTAAAAATAAAGGCATTGTTGAATTTTATGCCCTTATTTTCTTTTCTGCAAACAACGTTGCAAAAAATTACAAAAAATGGGCATTCGTTTCGCTGAACTATATACATTAATAAAAAAAGTTTTTTATATACCAAAAATCAGCAACATACCTAGTACCTTCGTAAAAATACATGCAACATTAAGAAAATTTTTAAAGCAATTTACTGCAGCACCTTTTTTCGACGGTTTTAACCAGAATATTTTAAACTATCTTGGAAAGTAAAACAAATGCTTTGCCTCAGAGTTCTTCAGTTTTGTTACACTTCGCATGAGATATTTTATTTTAAAAGTTACTTATATATTATTTACTTTTTCTAATTATCTAACCTTCTTTGAATGCTCGGGTGATCAAGTAGAAACCACTGGAAAACAACAATTATTTTGTCGACCATAAAAACAGCCGATGTTCAAAAGGTGCACGCAAAAATTTAGAAAAGAAAGTAATAAATAAATCTTTGGTTGGCATCAATCGGATGTCTTTGAAAGGGGATTAGTGTAAAATTTATTTGTCCTAAGTAGCTCATAGAAGTATATACTATTTGTGAAAAAGGCACTTTTTGTCTACTTGTGTATTTATACCAAGCTAAGATAGGGATAGAGGGGGAGGGGAGGGCGAGGAGAGGAGTTGTGTAGATAACTGGTCAACTATTAACTAAATATTTTTGTGAAGAGGGCAATTTTGTCAACTAAAGTATTTATTGTGTTAGTATAGGGATAGGTCCCCACTGACTTCTTCCAGACCGTACACCTGGTAGGCAGGCGACTCTTCAGTGGAACTAACTCCAGGGACATGCTTTCGAAATTTTTTTTTGAAAAAACAATAGAAACTTTGAAAATGGTTTCGTCGCCAGTACAAGTAGGTTGACAAAATCTACTAGAACTTAATGAAGGAGCAGAAACGTAAGTATTTATATACACAAAAACGTGGTATTACTGAACGTCTATAAATATGAAACAGCAAGGCGCCAAACGGGGTGTTAACCGATCTAGATAATGACGAGGCGCAAAAATATAACGAAAACGACCAAGGGCGTGTCCACGGGGGGATAGCGGGCTTCCCCTCTGAAATTTTTCTCAGTGAATTTTTACACAAGGAGTGATCTTGCGTTTGTAATGCGAATTCAAGCGTCAAAATTGCTAAGTAAAAATTTTAACCCAAAAATTGAAAGGGCATCCCCCCTCCGAAATTTTTTCCTGGGTACGCCACTTGACGACGAAAAAGAAATATACACACAACACGTACAAGAAAAAATAATCCTGCATGTTTCAAGAAAACCTTGTCGTCGTACGAAATAAATATGTACAGACTACTTTACAATATTTGCCTAATTAATTTGTAGTCCGAAAACTCGCCGACTAAAAAATCGGGAAAAAACTTGTGAAAACGACGGGGTTTTTTGTGTTCTTTACTGTGTTCTCGCAGACATTTTTTTTGAAAAAAGCACACAATTTCTTCTAAAAGCACACAAAAAAGCACAGGTGAATTTTGAAAAAACCGTCAGTTCGAAACCCTCCGTTCAAAAAGAGACACTACCAAACCAACAACTGACCATTTGTAATTCCCGCACGTCGTGCACAGGAGGTCTGAGATCAGTTGGCCCGTGAGCAAAGGCACAATGCGCACCATTTTTGACACAGTTTCCTTTGGCATCCGTACTATGTACACACAAACACGTCTTGTAGTAGCGCAGATGGTATTTCCGTTCCACGTCTCCCGCAACACGGTGCAGAAAGGGACACCTGAAATACATCACCAATAATACTGTATATACATATACAAAATATACCAGGGGCGGTCTGACGAAGGGGGCCCCCGAGTTCCACGAAATGAATTTTTTACCTGTGTGTGTGATTTGTGAGCCCCCCAATTTTGGGGCACGCAGGCCCGTTTCAAATTATCCAGAGTTACAGATTACACTAAAAGTGCAAATTTTCCTTGTTCTTTTTGGAAGCTTTCGCTATCGCTTGTACGTTTTAGCCTCGGAAGGGCAAACGCTGACCTGTGATAAACAACGCCCATCGGACACCAGTACGCCATGTTTATTAGCTTGTTTGTGTGAAAATGTTCAGAACCAGTATTTATGTTGTTGACATTTTTTCACACGGTTAACGTGTAATATAGAATGTGTGTGTGTGTGTGTGTGTGTGTGTGTGTGTGTGTGTGTGTGTGTGTGCGTGTGTGTGTGTGTTCGTCTATGTGTATAATTCATTCGTACGTAATGTTATTATGTCAGACTTCTGAGCTGCAGCGTTTCTGGAAAAAAACTAGGCAGCAGAGCTTTTCCATCTATCTACCCATCTAATGCTTAAATGTGCAAAACTGGACTCTTAACTAAATCGATAGAAAAACAAAAAACTACACGCACATATACTTCTTCTTCGTGCGTAACAAAAAACAAAACGACACTATATATATATTGTTATTGCTAACAGAAGGGGGCACACCGCATCAAAAAGTCCGCTGCTCCAAAAACGTAACGTCACTTTTAAGACTAGCACTTTAATTTTTCAAGAAACTAAAAATATGGTCATAGACTCAGGAAAAGTTTTAAGCTTAACCTTTTGAAATTATTTCACCTAAGGCAGTAAGGCATAAAACATATTTCGACCCATGCGTGTACAAAACTGTGTAAAAAAACTGGTCCTTATGTTCTTAGTTCCAACCTATATGCTTCTACATATGCATATATTCTTCTATATATACATACATACGTATTCTTGGTCTTAAGTCTACTGATATACTGACTTTTGAAAGATGAATATATACGTATACCGTTATACATGTATATATACTTTCAGCAGATATTCTGTATTTATCGTGCATATATATATATATATATATATATATATATATATATATATATATATATATATATATATATATATATATATATATATATATATATTATATATATATATATATATATATATATATATATATATATATATATATATATATATATATATATATATATTATATATATATATATATAAATACTGAAAAATAAACTGACAAAAATGACTGAAACGGTGCCTGGTGCGGTACATGCGTAATTTTGCAACTTTATGCAACGGGCCTAATAATATGTATACAACATAAATATTTCAGTATATACTTGTAGCATATTACAAACAAGCCAAAACCCACCATACGAAAACAAATGCTTGCTCGTGAAAAAATACTCCGATCAAGACAAACAAGTTGCCTAAGAATTAAGAAAACAAAAACTGTAAGCGATGTGCAAATACAAAACGCAACTTTGATAATATTGATATGGTCATTAGCTCACTGAAAACCTTATGAGGGCGGGGATGGGGGATCCCCCCCACAAATCGGAGAACCGGGGGGAGGGTCCCCCAAAATTTTTAAAAAATGGCATTTTTTTGCAAAAAATTTATAAAATTTTGCAAATTTTAAGGTATTTTTGGTCGACCAGGGGGGAGGGTCGTTAAAATTGGCCCGAGAGGGCCCCCCAAAAATTTTGACCCCGTTACATGTATGCTTCTACTTCCCATCCCATTTTAATACATTATATATATATATATATATATATATATATATATATATATATATATATATATATATATATATATATATATATATATATATATATATATATATATATATATATATATATATATATATATATATATATATATATGACTCGCTTTCTCAGAGAATCGACCATAGGTGCTTAGTCTCAAAAATCGACCCCTTCTGATTTTCTTCGTTTTTACAGATGTTATAGCCCTAGTTACCAAACGAACCCATGTGAAGTAGTTCGGCCTGAAACGGTTTCGTTTGGGCGATATGGGTCTCCAAAAATTGCCGATTTGACGATTTTTCACGTTTTTCATTTTATGTCCATTATATCGCTCTAGACCACATTATACTTGATGACTTAGTTTCATACTTATTTCGTGAGTTTTTACGCTTGTTTTCTTTGCTCAGGCAAAGTATGAGCTTGAAAACTTGTATATGATGGATTGTACGTATGGAAATGTTGAGCTAATTTGACTCGTTTTCGAACCAATAATCTAAGTTTTCCCCAAAAAACCCCAACTCACAAGTTCGGGCGCGATCCAATTTTTAGTGTTTTTTCTTTAGCCTCATATATTAGGCAACCACACACAAAAAAATTAAAAAAATTCATTGGGTGTTAGATACCTCCAGACACTCATAAACGCACTCCATTTTGCCCACTTTTAATAACAATTTAACTTTCTTGATAATTATCTTATTTTTTTCTACAGATATAGT
The DNA here is from genome assembly GCA_030248245.1 of Trissonchulus sp. WLG1_4. NCBI lineage: Eukaryota > Metazoa > Nematoda > Enoplea > Enoplida > Ironidae > Trissonchulus > Trissonchulus sp. WLG1_4. The sequence continues at coordinate 38,480 of JASANF010008361.1, read as the reverse complement.
CATAATTTTGACACACGTGCACGAAGCAGATCAATTTGTGATCATACAACGGAAACTGGCAGATTTGAATGGGTTTTAGGTACTTAAAATACCTAATTTTTACTTTTTGGGCCATTTTTTCATCAAAACTGTCATTTTTTACCAATATGCTTCTCTTATCCTACTGGGCTACACTTAATTTGACACGCATGTACAGACCACATGCTGTGATGATCATACACCAAAAATTGGCAGATTTGACTGGGAGTTAGATCGGCAAAATATCCGATTTTCAGCTTTTATACTAATTTTTGCTGTTGTGCCACAGCACAACAGGTCTTCAATTTTGATTTTGGCGTTATAACACTAAACTGTGCACGAAATTCGTCTGTGTACATGTTTTACTTCAGCTCAAATATGTATGTGCGTGTGTCACCTAGAATTACAGTGTTAAATTACACTGAAAGGCTGGTGGTAGCTCAGTAAAACACAGCTTTCTGCAGTGCAACGCTACGTTGATGGAATTTGCAGCTTCAAACAAGCGGTCAGCTTACTTGAAAGTGTTGCTTAAAATACTTACTGAAGGTTTTGCCGCAGATTGGGCCTATTCCGTCAAAACTGTCATTTTTTGCCAATATGCTTCTCTTATCCTACTGGGCTAGACTTAATTTTGACATGCATGTACAGACCACATGCTCACATACTGTAATGATCATACACCAAAAATTGGCATATTTGATTGGAAGTTACGTCGCCAAAATACCTGATTTTTAGCTTTTATATACCCCTTTTTTCATCAAAATTGCAAATTTTTTCGGCAATAAGCATCACCTTTTTTTAAAAAACTCACTACTTATGGACGCACCTGTCGACAAAATTTCAAATTTTACCGATTATTTATTGTTTTCAGATAATCGAGAACATGTAATCGTTAACGCTGGTTTTGTTTCAAAATGGGCTCATTTTTCCTGCACGCGTATCTACGGTAAAGTCGGGTCCTGAAAGGCTTAGTCCACCTTGTAAAGTGGCTATATCTGCCAATTTTTTGAATAATCACAACAGCAAATGTGTGTCAAAATTGAGTCTAGCCCAGTAGTATAAGAGAAGCATAATGGCAAAAAATGATAGTTTTGATGAAAAAACACGCACATACATATTTGAGCTGAAGTAAAACATGTACACAGACGAATTTCGTGCACAGTTTAGTGTTATAACGCCAAAATCAAAATTGAAGACCTGTTGTGCTGTGGCACAACAGCAAAAATTAGTATAAAAGCTGAAAATCGGATATTTTGGCGATCTAACTCCCAGTCAAATCTGCCAATTTTTGGTGTATGATCATCACAGCATGTGGTCTGTACATGCGTGTCAAATTAAGTGTAGCCCAGTAGGATAAGAGAAGCATATTGGTAAAAAATGACAGTTTTGATGAAAAAATGGCCCAAAAAGTAAAAATTAGGTATTTTAAGTACCTAAAACCCATTCAAATCTGCCAGTTTCCGTTGTATGATCACAAATTGATCTGCTTCGTGCACGTGTGTCAAAATTATGACTATATCTGTAGAAAAAAATAAGATAATTATCAAGAAAGTTAAATTGTTATTAAAAGTGGGCAAAATTGAGTGCGTTTATGAGTGTCTGGAGGTATCTAACACCCAATGAATTTTTTTAATTTTTTTGTGTGTGGTTGCCTAATATATGAGGCTAAAGAAAAAACTAAAAATTGGATCGCGCCCGAACTTGTGAGTTGGGGTTTTTTGAGGAAAACTTAGATTATTGGTTCGAAAATGAGTCAAATTAGCTCAACATTTCCATACGTACAATCCATCATATACAAGTTTTCAAGCTCATACTTTGCCTGAGCAAAGAAAACAAGCGTAAAAACTCACGAAATAAGTATGAAACTAAGTCATCAAGTATAATGTGGTCTAGAGCGATATAATGGACATAAAATGAAAAACGTGAAAAATCGTCAAATCGGCAATTTTTGGAGACCCATATCGCCCAAACGAAACCGTTTTAGTCCGAACTACTTCACATGGGTTCGTTTGGTAACTAGGGCTATAACATATGTAAAAACGAAGAAAATCGGAAGGGTCGAACGAAACTGAGACTAAGCACCTATGGTCAATTCTCTCAGAAAGCGAGTCATATACATATATATATATATATATATATATATATATATATATATATATATATATATATATATATATATATATATATATATATATATATATATATATATATATATATATATATATATATATATATATATATATATATATATATATATATATATATATATATATATATATACGTATGTAAAAATAATTTTAAAAATGTGGTTGAGACAAAAAAAGTCTTACTCTTCTATCTATATATCTATAATTACCATCTTTAATTACCATCTTTAAAACTATCCTATTTTTTGTGATAATTATAATAATAGGGTGAGGTGGCTCTGGAAGGGTTGGCGTTGATGTTCTGAACATGAAACAAGTTTACATTGTGCTGGACGTGACCCGGTTCTCTGGTTCCAGGTCAATAAAGTTGGAGTTATTTTATTGTCAAAACTACTCATACGTTTTTCGGCACATAAGTCAGCGGTAACCTATACTTTTTATGGTGTCAAATCAAAGCTGTTCTTATATCCTAACTGATGCCGAAAACTAGAACTTTTTACCAGTTAGCTAAAAAAAGTTATGGCGTCAACAATTTTTACGTAAACTTAGTATTTTTCAAAAATGTTACGTAACGTCCGTGTTACCATTGATATAACAAAGGTAATGCTTCCATGAAGTCAGCCATATTACTGTGATCCTTACACAAAACAGTTTTTACTCTATCAGTGACCATGGAGCCGGCAATATGGGTCTAAATCTGAAATTTATTTTATTCTAAAATTTTATTTTGCGTTTTTCGGTATATAAGTCAGCGTTAACGTGTAGCTTTTTTGGTATCAAATAAAAGCCCTTCTTCTGCTCTATCTAACTACGAAAACCGGAATCATTTACGTGGTCCCTGAAAAAAGTTATGGCCAAAAGTTCTTTTTCGAAAACATTTTGTTGGGAAAAATTCCTCCGCGACTACTCACACCATATACGTATTGAACAAAAGTTCGGAAAAATTGAAATCGTTATAACTTGCGTCAACCTTGACGTACAAACACAAAATTGACAGCATTCAACTCAGAATTGAAAGGGTTTTCGGATGATACCTTACATGACGTTTACGGACGCAACGGCCAGTCACGCATGACTATTATTTTTATACTGACCATTTGTCGCCGTTTACGTCATCATGCGACATATCAATTGATAGCTCTTGACAAGCGCAAGCATATAAAACAGATTTCACGTCGATACCATAGCCCTAACAAACGTTATGGCTCCTGGAATTTTTCCCTTTAGTGACTACCTATAATCACCTCATATGCGATCAAATCGCATTGAAATTTAATTTTAAACAAAATTTTTAAAAAAATTCAAAATTTTTTTATTGTCATACAATAACTTACGTCAGGATCTAGATTTGGTCGAACTAGTCTAAACTAGACGCACTAGTCTTGTATATAATATATATATATATATATATATATATATATATATATATATATATATATATATATATATATATAATATATATATATATATATATATATATATATATATATATATATATATATATATATATACAGTGGCGTAGCCAGAAAAAACTTTCAGGGGGGAATGACTTTTCGATTTTTTTGAAGTGTGTTGAAATGCACTTATATAATTGCTATTTTAACGCAAAAAACGACACATATTAGCATTTTTCGGTCAAAAAACAATGCTTATTTTCGACCCCAGCAGTATCGAACGTAAATTTGCAGCTAAAAATAACGAAAATTACAAAAATGGTGGGCCGGTAACGGGTCGGAAGCTAGCAAATAGTAGATTTTTCGAAATTTTTGACATTAAAAACTGTACATTTTACTGGAAAGTGTTATTTTTGTACCAATGAAACAGCTAAAACGATACACTACACAGTGTATTAAGCAAATAGATAGAGCATAATGCAACTACATACATACGCACATACTTTCATACAAGATAAAAGCACGGAACACTCCAAAGAGTTGCAGGTGTCTGGGGGCGGAAGCCCCGAGAAAAAAATTGGGGAAATTTTTTATTTTTAGGCCAAATTTGGTCAATTGGAGACGTATGAGAAATTTTTTCCGGCCGGACCATAAAAACCAAAGGGGGGACCCTTGTGTAAAATTTCAGTCGGAAAAATTTTCGGGGGGGATTCCCCCCATTCACCCCACTGGCTACGCCCCTGTATGTATATACACGACAAAGGATAGTTCAAAGGTTTTTTGCGTAAAATACTGCGTGTTTACGCAGTGAACCTTAAATTGGCACAGTCAAAAAAATACGCAGAATTTACGCAGCCGTCATGTGCCCGCCAAGCGACTGTGAATCACGCTTGGCCGGAAAATCTTACGATGCGTCTCCAATTAACCAAATTGGACCTAAAAATGAAAACTTTATCCAGTTTTCGCACTTGGGGCTGAAGCCCCCAGACCCCTGCAATTTTATTGCTTCGTGTTCCTTGCGTCTTTCATGAAAGCGTAAGCAAGTGTATATAGGTGCAATGGGTACCATCTATTAGCTTAAAATACTGTTATTAGTGTATGGTTTTGGCTGTTGTAGGGAAACGGACGTTCGTAGTATTACACATTGCCTGTCCAATGTCCGCTTTCGTAGTATTATACATTGCCTGTCCAGTGTACTCCATAATGTCATATCTTATATAAATCTTCTTAAAATTTTTAGTTTTGCTAGCTTCTACAACCTCGCAGGATCAACTGGACATGCAAATATGTCAATTGGTGACCACAACGCGCTTTGTAACTGACAGCTGAATGTAATGTCCACTGCATTGTATTAGAAATTGCTTGACGCGCCGTCTAAAGGCGTTGGCTATGTTTTTAACCAATTATATATATACGAGTTTTAGAAAAATACACAATCGCTTGTAAAAATAGGCGCTCAAAAATAAAATAACGCAGTTTTTACGCAGTGCCGATTTTCAAAAAACCCTGTTTCCGGGTACCAAGAGCGTAGCCAGGGGGGGGGGGTCGCGGGGGTCGCGACCCCCCCCCTTTTGGTCGAACCTGAAGAAATTGTACACAAGGGTCCCCCCTTTGGTTTTTATTGCCCGGCCGAAAAAAATTTCCGATACATCTCCGATTGACCAAATTTGGCCTAAAAATAAAAAAATTCCCCCAATTTTTTCCTGGGGGCTGCCGCCCCCAGACCCCTGTAACCTTGTGGTTCACTATTTCTTGTTATCTGTTATCAAACCCTAAGCATGTACACACGAGTACATTATGCTACATTTACTTGTGCAGCACACTGTCTGATGTGATGGTACCATCTTTTGTTTTAATTTTTCTGTCGGAAAAAATTTCTGATGCGTCTCCACTTGACCAAATTCGGTCTAAAAATTGGCAAATTCTTTTTCTGGGGGCTGCCGCCCCCAGACCCCTGCAACTTTAAGGTGTGGTGTCTTGTGTTTGTAAAAATCCGGCCTAAAAAGTTTCTGATACGTCTCCAATTGACCAAATTCGGCGAAAAAATTGAAAAAATCTCCAACTTTTGCCCCAGACCTCTGGGACCTATGGCTCAGTGGTCTTGCGTTACAATGCGCGTGTAAGTACTAAAATCGCTAAAAACTTCACTTCAACTTCAAAATTACTGTCACTGAGTGAGCAAAAAAGTGGACAAGGTGCGACCCCCCCCTTTTCAAAATCCTGGCTACGCCCCTGCCGGGTATATATATAGATATACACTTTGTCCGCCCGTTTCCCCTGAAATTTTACACGAGGAGAGAAAAGCTCCCGTTGGTTTTTATGAGCTGGCAGGAAAAAATTTCTGATACGTCTCCAATTTACCAAATTCGGCCCGAAAATAAAATTTTTTTCAATTTTTTTTTCTGAGGGCCACTGCCCCCAGAGCCAGGAGCAGGTAAAATTTGAAAAGTGCATTGATTCTTCACACAAACGCTTCATGCAGCGGTAAATAACGTATATAAGTATTTCTTGCATTAATGGTCGTTGATTCAAATGCTTCACACTTTTTGACATGCTGTGTTCAAATATAGTAAGTATACAATTTTAAGCAAATTTTGCCCAAGCTCGGGTTGGGGTACGAATGATTCGGGTTCGTCTCGAAAAAATCCCAACTGTCCGTGCATATATAGTTGACAGAGGGACACCCTTAATGAGCTTTTTTACGACTCCAAGCAAGGTCAGACTGAAGCGGGGAGGGGGGAACTATTTTCATTTCTAACGAGGGACAGAGATCAGATTGGGGACATAGCTGACGATTGGGTTTTTATATTTCTATTAAAAGATGGGGTAGGAAGCGAGCTGTCACCCCTTTTACTAAAAACCTTTTACTAAAAGTGAAATTATATATTGATGTTAAAACCCTCAGGGGTGCGGCATTTTCTCAACTAATGATCCAAAGTCCCCTTATATCCCCAAAATTGAAGGGATCAAAATTGAACGCTCTTTCGAATAGGCTAGGTTAGGAGTTTGTAGGATGTAAGCTTTACCTGAAAATCAAACTTTGTCAAAAAATTGAACTTTACATGAAATTTTTTGCGCAAAATTGGATTTCGGCAAAAATATTTCATCGAATAAAAACCTACTGCTATCACTGAAAGGGTAACCTCTAAGCTACTAAATGCTGAAAAATTTTGTAAATCGGTTCGGGTTTTCAAAGTAAAAAAGTTTTTCTGAAGCTACCCAGGCCAGTCTGATTGCAGCTTTACGGCGCAATTCAGTCCCAATTTCAAGCGATAACCGCACGGCACAATTCAGTCCCAATTTCAAGCTATAACCGCAAATTTTTTAAAATATTCAATTGTTTGGGGTACTTTACTGCAGCAAAGCTATTTTTTATGCTTATTAGCACGTTTTTTTCTAAAAATTAGGCCTCGGACTTAGGCTCAGTGCTTAGGCTTAGCGTTTAGACTCTAAGCTCAGGCTTAGTGCTTGTGCTTAGGCTCAGGTTTAGTATGGGGTTGGAAAAGGCTTAGACTTAATTGCTTGCATGAAATAACATTATATACACTTGCTGCTGTGGAATCATAAATATAGCTGTACTTTTAACTGCTGTGGAATCATAAATATAGCTGTACTTTTAAATCGACTGTCCAATGAAATTTACGACGTTTTCAAATCGTATTTATGGTATTTGAACTCATTAAAAATCGCTACTTATGCCTAAAGAAAGATGGCTATTTTTCTAAAAAAATATAATTATTTTATTGTTTACGTAAAAAGAAACAAAAACTTTAATAAATTTAATAAACTCTTAATAAATAATTTTATTTAATAAACTCTTAATAAATTTCTTCTTCTTCAAATATATATATATATATTATTGTGTTACTTTATGACGATCAAACTTCAGACTGATATTACGACTGTATTGATCTTGGTCATAATTTTTGACAATTAGCCCCAGTATGGGGGTTCTATATTTTTATTAAAAGATGGGGTAGGAAGCGATTTATGGGCAAAAATAATTTTTCCCCATCTGCCGACCTCAACTGCACCAGTATGTTGAAAAATAATTTTCGAAAAAATTGAATTTTTTTTGAAAAGCTACAAATCAACGTTTTTTCGCTTGGAAAAATGGAAAGTGCACGAAAAACTGATGCGAACTGAAACTGCGCTTCGCATGCGAAAACCTATAAAAACGTGTTTTTACGTTAAAAATATGAGTTTAAATTCCCCCCCCCAGCCTCAGTAGCGCCCAAATCAACAGATATTTATATTAAAATACACGCATATAGTTGCTGTGCGTGATATGACCAAGTCAACTTACTCGTCACCATCAGGACAGATGCCTGTATTCTCATCATATCTGCTGCAATAAATATCCGGACTATAATTGAAAGTTCCATCCTTCCGTCGAATTGGTCGACGCCGGCGCTGATTCGCGAAATGCCAGTAGAAGCATGTGTATGGCCTGTGCTGAGTACACTGGTGCTGCTTGAATAACTGGCAAGGCTCCACGCGGAATTCCTTCAAGTATCTGAAGCAAAAAGTATAGAACTTTTGCAATCTCTTCAGTTTCTACTACTTTTAAATTAAGTCCGAAAGACAGTGACCAATGGAAACTAAATATAGCAATTTCAAAAACAAAGCTATAAAGTCGCAGAGAACAATTCTCAAAAAACTCTCATTTTTGATTTGTCAAAGTTTCTTTAGATGCTTTAATAAAAGGCTTGGATGTCTTAATTTCAACAGCAAAATCTATGAAAACAGTCAAAACAGTTGAAAAAAATTGACATTTTGGATGTCTCTATTTTAACTAAAAGCCTGCATCTTTCAATAAAGCACCTCAGTGTGACACGTATCCAGTCGTTTATAACCCATAACTCAAGAATATAGCCAAAAAGGTATTTACACTAAATATTTAGTCTGTAAGTTTAGTACGCATGTCTGAACGGCGCAGTATATTGTTCAACCTTTGGTTTGAACCCTTGTGTCAGGACTCAGGCCTGAGAGTAGTCCGTCGTCGTTAAAGCGTCCAAAAACTAAAAAAGACTCTGACAAAAGTCTGTCTCTTCATTCTGGGTCCTGGGTGAAATGTGAATTTTGAAATCTGAAATTTCCGTGAACTTCTATAATTCATCTAAAAATTTGCGAACGTGTGTGAAATGTTTCAGAAAGAAAATCATAAAAATCATCAAACATTTTCATAAAAAAATTTATTCGATTGTGTGAGCGCGCTAGACTGAAAAATGGTTCACTGAACCAGTTTACACTCCTTCCTAAACTGCACTTACGATCTACTTTACTTACGTGTAGTGATGAGGCTGTTCTGTCTGAGCAGCTAAACTGGGTTGCCTTTGCTCTCCCGGCATACTGCTATTACATTTAACTCTAAAATTATATTAACCAGCCACATATACTGGATAAAACGGCCAATCTTTTAAAAAACATAAATAATTTTGTAGAAAAGCTCAACAATTAAGTAGATACGAGAAAACAATCAGCTGACTTATTTTCATACACAAAACAACGTACACAAAGAATCGTGCCAAAAAATTCTAAGCGTTGATTGGCTGTTCAAATGAAGAAATTATTTCGGCAAGCCAAGCGACAACAACAAAATACATTAACCATTACTTCAGTATCAACTTATTACTTGCAATTTTCAGTGCGTATTCCAAACATTGCAAACATCTTTTGTCAAATTAACCTTTTAAACATTATACATAAATTTATTATTTTATTTTTAATGCAGCTCTATTAGAATTGCAACGTAGAGCAATGGCTTCAGGTGGTAGTAACGTTTGCGACAGTTTTGCAGGAGTAAAGGCCGATTCACACGCTGCGATTTTACAGCAATTTTGCCGCAGCGTTTTTGTCGCTGCGGCGAAACGCAGCTTGCCGCACGCAAAACGCAATGTCTGAACAGACGCAGCGTTTTTAGTGCGGAATGCCTGCGTCTTGATTTTGCCGCAGCCTGCGATTTCATTGCGTTTTGATGCTGCGGACGTGTTGGTATAAACAAATTTCGCGGACCAATTTGTCATTTTTTTGAAACAGTAAAGACGCAGCAAACTGACCTGCGAGACGCACTAAGGCCGCAAAGCTTGTTCAGACGGTGCGTTTCGCTTGCGACACCCTGCGGCTTGTGTTTTGCGTCGAAATCGCAGCGGCAAAAACGCACAGTGCGAATCGGCCTTAACATTTGGCAAGTTACGATAAATTTTCAATCAATAATTTATAGTACGGATATTAAATTAGGAAAATATAAAATATTATGAGATAAATGCTAGCTAAAATAGACTGAAAAACAATCATTTTTAATTTTCGCAGAAAATATTTTTAGCCAGTTACGACAATTTCTTGTACATTTTATGTTTAGCTAAGCCAAAGTAGTAGCTAGTCAAAAAGGCCGTTTATTGAAAAAAGAAAAGAACGACACACGGGCATGTCAAAAACCTTCAATTTAGATGCCAAAACTTATCTTTCCGCTTTTCACATTTTGAGATTACGTCACATTTATGTAACATTTCTTTTTGAACTAAAGTGCATTACACAAAAGTCCGCAAAACTTGACAACTGCTAAAAGGATTTTGTTCATAATTTTGGATAAACTGTCACACATAGGTGTCTACTTTATGCTAAAATTTCAAAAATTTTGTTATCGTAAAATTTGCGTTACATAAATTTCATTCACAGAAATCTGTAAAAATGTACTTCCGTGGACTGAAGTTATTGACTATGTTGATGTAAAGAATGAAATTATTTGAAATTACACTGTCAATTTTACAAGCAAAACATGAAAAATGCAAAAATTCACGAAATTTGACTACTTTAACAGTGTCTGCTGACTAGCTTGTTACAGATTTAAACTGGATAATGTGCATAACTGTAGTTCCAGTCAAGTACTTTAACGTGAAAAGGACAGCTATTAAACTCATTGAGACAATCAAAAGTTATAGCACGTTACAAAAACTGTCGAAAACGTAACTACCACCTTAATGAAAAATTAAAACAATTTATTGCGTTCTGTGCAAAAAAATCGCACAGGAAACAATTTTCAGAAGCAGCAGACTCAAATATAGGCTGTGTGAATACAAAACCAATTTTTCGGCATTCGATTATAAAATGCTGATAAAATATTTTTCTACAAAATTTTGCACAATTATAGCCTTGTGCTCTGCGCAGTTGAACATTTTTTTAGTTTTTTAAAATAAAGCTTAGAACTTTTTTTCTATGAATTTTATTGCTCGGAGTTCGACTTCGAAAACACATAATGACATTTTTAATTCAAACCTGATATAAATGTTAAAAACCAAAATAATGTTCAACTATTGAAGCACATAAGCTAAATTTTGCTATATAAAGTGTGACTATACGCAAAGTATAAGCAGAGTTATCGTTTGCCGAAAATTCACTCACGTTTGGTGTTCTGGGAGTCACATGACATGATCACGTGATTTGAAATTTTGCCTCCAGTGTTCTTTTGTGCCATAGTACAGATATGTATAGTAAAGTTTGAAATTTGCCAATTTTTTTGCCAATTTTCGATGTAACCCCCGATTCCCTTAAGGTGGTACTAACGAATGTGCAGTGGTTTTTAAATTGTTGAAGAAAATTAGTTATTTCAAACTGTATTTTTTGAAAAGAAAGTCTGTAAAAAATTGCTTCACATACACAAAATGGCAAATGAAGTTAGCGGGATCATGTGGAAAATTTTTATGAGCAAGCCAAGCCAACAAGCCAAACTACACAACAGGAGAATGGAAATTTAACAGTTTTGGCCACTTTTCTTAGCTCATGCGCAGCGCATAAACACAAAAATGAACATGAATAAACTTTAGCAAATTTTCTAGACCCAAAATGAAAAGTTTTTAAATTGCTTATATTTTTGCGCAGATATAGAACCCGAAAGTTGAGTGTGAATAGACACTTTTTACTTTGAAACTGTATATTTCATTTAATAATTGACAAATCATAAAATCGTGCATTTTGGGTCTAGATAATTTAGTTTTAAATCTCTGTTCCTTTTTTCGCATGTTTTTATTGTTTAAACTCTTCAAAAAGTGGCCAGATTTGAAAGTGCTCAAAAAAGCCAAATTGGTCCACTTTTAACACGTGCCATACAAATCATATTTATAGTTGTGCAATGATACTTTGCTTAAGTGTAGAAAAAAAGTAGCGCTTTCTAACGATATAAAAAATATGCGCTAAAGTTAATTAATTATTGAATACTAGCCTGTTGAAAAACACTGCACATTCGTTACTACCACCTTAAGGTGGCGCTCTGAATAACCGACTTTGGGCGATAAAATTTTTCACGTACGTTTTCGTTAATTAACTCAAGAAGAAAAGTTGTTGCAAATTAAATTAGCTTTCATTTGATGTATATAACGTCAAATTTTGTTCAACTTGAAATTTTAATCTATTTTTCAATGGGAAAAAATCTTTAAATCGATATACCAAAAAATTCTATATGGCTTTTGGTACTTTTTGAAACAGTTCTTTGTAGCTGAATGCTAGTTGCAGCTTTTCAAAAGGTCGTTTGTGTAGGCAAACCTTTCTAAAAAAATGTCCAAAATACGTTGACCAACATTGACAAAAATACACTATTTTTCAAACTAATTTTTCGTTAGCTACTTTTTGGCTTCTGAAACTTTTCTCAACGGATTTTAGTACAGAAAAATTAGCTCTATTTTTTGGAAAATATGTATGTGTAGGCAAACTTCAGGTTTCTGAAATTGGGCTATAGCGTACATTTTTTTAAGATTACAGTCAGCTGCGAAAACCGATCCGCTTGAAACTTTGCAGACTGTTAGAACAGATGTATATGGAGGCGCCGAACTTCTTAAATTGTAATTATTATGATTTGGCTCAATATGATAGGCTTTGTAAAAGCTTTGTAAGAGCTACGTCATTTCAAAAATTAGTCAATTTTTTCAAAATTTCTATTTTGATGCAGTCATAAAATTTGCTAAAATGTTCCGAGACTCATCAAACTTTGCAAAAATGCTTGCCTGGTGTTCATCTTGATTGCACTTAAGCAAAAAAGTTCGTATCAGCAAGACATAAAAAATTATGGCAATTTGATTTATTGTAAGTTAGTCAGAGCGCCTCCTTAAGGGGGCGCTCCGGGAATCGGGGGTTACATCAAAAATTGGCAAAAAAGCTGGCAAATGTCAAACTTTACTACACATATATGTAGTACGGCACAAAAGAACACTGGAGGCAAAATTTCAAATCACGTGATCATGTCACGTAACTCCCAGAGCACCAAATGTGAGTGAATTTTCGGCAAACGATAACTCTGTTTATACTTTGCGTATAGTCACACTTTATATACCAAAATGTAGCTTATGTGCTTCTCTAGTTGCACATTATTTTGGTTTTTAACATTTATGTCGGATTTAGATGAAAAATGTCATTATGTGTTTTCGAAGTCGAACTCTGAGCAATAAATTTCATATAAAAAATTTCTAAGCTTTATTTTAATAAACTAAAAAATTGATCAACTGCGCAGAGCCTAAGACTATAATTGTGCAAAATTTTGTAGAAAAATATTTTATCAGCATTTTATAATCGAATGCCGAAAAATTGTTTTTGTATTCACACAGCCTATATTTGAGTCTGCTGCTTCTGAAAATTGTTTCCTGTGCGATTTTTTTGCACAGAACGCAATAAATCGTTTTAATTTTTCATTACGACTAATAAAATATACGTATCAACTGTTTGGAAAACCTCAAAAAGCGTTGATGCACTGGCTTACTTGCCGAATTTGTGTAAAGGTCTAATAAAATCAGTAAATTGTCCAATTTTTTCCAAATTTTTTGCTATGGAGATATGCGTGTCAAAACATCAGAAATTGTATTTTGGGCAACTTTTCTTCAAGAACGATAGGTCATTTTGGCTGTTTTTAAAAAATACTGCCCAAATCCTTGATTCCCGGAGACCCGGAACGCCCCCTAAATGACACTATTCTTGCGTTTCACTAACTTATTTATATTAAAAGATTTCTCAGTTCATTGTTAACAATTTGAAAACGAGACTGGGTCATTTTTTGCCATTTTTTTACCTATTTGATTATTTTTTACAAGTTTTTAAGCAAAAAGACCTTAGTCAGACACCTTATGCATATATAACTAACAGCTACATCACGACAATTTTGGGCCCGTATTCACATACTAAGTGTTATTCACAAACAAACGCTAAGCGTTTGCTAAGCGCTAAGCGCTTAAGTACATGTATGTTTAGCATGGTAGAAGTTCAAGTTTGTGAATAACACTTAGCGCTTACACAGGAAGAATGTGTTTGAATGTTTTTAACATGTTTTTTGCACTTTCGATTAACATGCTTTTAACATGTTTTTAACATATTTTAACATGTTATTAACATGGTTTTAACATCTTTTAACATGTTTTTTTAATAGTGTTAAGAACATGTTAAAAAATTTTAACATCAATTTAACACGTTTTTCGCATTAAATTTGCACAAATTTAACATATTTTTAACATGTTAAATTTATGTTAAAACTTTTAGCATAGATTTAACATCTTTTTCGTATCTTTTTAGAATATGCGAAAAAGATGCAAAAAAACATGTTAAAATCATGCTAAACTTTTTAGCATACTTTTAGCATGTTTTTAAAGGCCGATTCACACAGTGCGTTTTTGCCGCTGCGATTTTGACGCAAAACGCAAGCCGCAAGGTGTCGCAAGCGAAACGCACCGTCTGAACAGGCTTTGCGGCCTTAGTGCGTCTCGCAGGTCAGTTTGCTGCGTCTTTACTGTTTCAAAAAAATGACAAATTGGTCCGCGAAATTTGTTTATGCCAACACGTCCGCAGCATCAAAACGCAATGAAATCGCAGGTAGAATAGCAGTCTGGCGTTTAAAACGCTGCGGCAAAATCAAGACGCAGGCATTCCGCACTAATCGGTGAATCGGCGTGTGAATCGGCCTTAACTTATGTTAAAATCATCTTAATTTTGAGTGAATTTGATGCAAAAACATGTTAAAACGATGTTAAAAATTTTTAACATGTTTTTAACACTATTCAAAAAACATGTTAAAAGATGTTAAAACCATGTTAATAACATGTTAAAATATGTTAAAAACATGTTAAAAGCATGTTAATCGAAAGTGCAAAAAACATGTTAAAAACATTCAAACACTTTCTTTCTGTGTTATAAGCGCTAACACTAAGGCCCGTATTCACATACTAACCCTAACACTTAGGCCCGAATTCACATACTAAGAGTTATTCACATACTAACGCTAAGCGTTTGCTAAGTGTCAGCGCTTAATTTGTACTAAACTGTTATTCACAAAATAAACGCTTAAAAATTAGTGTTATACTAAACTTAGCGTTTAGCAACTTTTGTGCTTAGTTTTGGCTTTGGCTTGGAGTGCGCTCCCTGCTTGATGTGGATCCGGAATTCGTTATTTATCGGCATTTCCATTTGGTATTTATAAATCCGATTATAGATTTATTTAAATTACTATTTCTTATTAATAATATATATTTTTTTTGAACTATAAGTTTGTAAAAAATGTTTTCAGCAGGTGGATTCCTGAGAAATGCAAAATCAGCTCTACATGTTTCAGGGGGCATATCGACATCGTGAAAAATATAAATTTTCAAATAGAAGTTCTTGAAGAAAAATTACTTCGATTAAGATGCTCTACTCAAAAATGTAAAAAAACGAATTTGGACAACAAAGTGCATTTTTTATTTTTGGCGATTAAACAAGCAAAATGGATCGAATTGGTCGGAAAATGTCACTAATATATCCTAGATTGCATGCCCTTCCTTCCCATGGCGGCCAAGAACCTCCCCCACTCTCCCTACCCCTTCCCCACACCATCCACTAACCAAGCGCTTAGCGCTTAGGGAGCTCCCGAGGTCCCTAAACTTAAGCGCTTAATTCCAAGTGAAACACTAACTTTTAAGTATGTGAATACAAAATTGAAACGCTAAGTTAAGCGTTAGTGTTTGCTAAGCGCTTAAATAAACACTAAGTATGTGAATAACACTTAGCGCTTATAAGCGCTAACACTTAGTGTAAACACTAACTTTAAGCGTTAGTGTTAGTATGTGAATACGGGCCTTAAAGTTAGTGTAAACACTAACTTTAAGTGCTTCGTAGCACTAAATTTAGTGCTATGAAGCACCTAAAATTAGGGTTTTTTCCGGAAAATGTCCGGGTTTTTTCGAAAAATTTCTGGGTTTTTTCAGGAAAATGTCTAGGTTTTTCTAAAAACTTCTTCGGATTTTTTAGGTGATTTTCTAATTTTGCGGTTTGCCACAGTTTCCTGCCTTTTCCGGAAAACTTTTTTTGTGTTTTCGTTTTCAGGTTGTATATACGTAGTTGTAGTTCGAATATTTGAAAAAGTAATTTATACTTTGAGTGTATATATACTCTAATTGGCGCAATTTTGTACATCTTTTGTGGCTTTATTTTTATATAGCTGCTATTTATGTATATTTTGTTGTATTTAGTGTTTTGTACTGTTCTTTACTTTTCAAGAGTTTGCCCAATTAAAGTTTTTGTGATGCAGTGTTTTTAGACGGGAAAATGGGGTTAAATGCAGTTGGGGGGGGAAATAGTGGACCTATTTTTTTTAGTAGAGAACTTTGGGGGAAGCATTTTTGCTTCAAGAACCCCTATTTCATTTTTTAGATTTTCTGAGATACGACCCCCCGAAATCTGAACCCTCAGTGAGGGACGTTTTCGCAATTGTTTTCCGAAGCTTTTGTTTTTTCCGTTCTAATCGTGTCTAAATGGTGTCAGATTATTGTTTACAATAAACAAAGGCTCTTTGACCGGGTTCCTGCCGAAAAATTGGCCAAATTCGCCAGAAACGTTCAATTTTTGACCAAATTCAAACTTGGCCTTAATTTAAGCTTGGGCTTAGGCTTAGGCTTAGGGCTTAGGCTTAGGTTCAGGCTCAGGCTTAGGCTTTTAGGCTTAGGTTCAGGCTTAGGCTTAGGCTCTGGCTCAGGAACCATAAAATCGAAATTTTCAGGAAAAATCCTGCCAGCTTAGTTTAGAGAATCCTGCCAGCTAAGCCTAGACGATGCCTTAAAACATCATAACGCACTCAAAACTATCCAAAAACAAAAATTATAGCTAGTTTTGGCTTCGAACTTTGGCCTACGTTCACTTCCAAAAACACTGAAAATGCAATTTTTCAGGGGTCATAGCTCAGAAAATCCAAATTTGTGGATAGGGGTTCTATTACAAAAAATGCTTCCCTCAAGGTGCTCTACTCAAAAAAATAGGTCCACTATTTCCCCCCCCCCAACTGCACTTGATCCGGAAAATGACAATGACAATGACAAATTTACTTCAGAGAATAAGGCACGTTGATATGCACAACAGATTGCAAATCCGATGGATTTGGTTTCCAGGCCATTTTTGTTTGGTTTTCAAGGGTTACTTATAAAAATTCCTTTAAAAAAACTTGAAACATAGGCCCGTATTTACATACTAAGTGTTATTCACAAACAAACGCTAAGCGTTTGCTAAGCGCTAAGCGCTTAAGTATGTTTAGCATGGTAGAAGTTCAAGTTTGTGAATAACACTTAGCGCTTATAAGCGCTAACACTAAGGGTGGATTTCACAAAGATGGTTTTACTAAACCATTGGTTTTACGTACGTTTTGCATGATTTGCACGTAATTTCATTACGAAATATCGAATGATTCGTTACGAATTTCGTAGATTTTCTTAAACCATGGGTTTAGCTCAGTTGAAATTTCAAACCTGCAGCACAGCAGGTCTCTGTTTTGCTGAATTTTCAACTGAGTTAAACCAATGGTTTAAAAAAATCTACGAAATTCGTAACGAATCTTTCGATATTTCGTAATGAAATTACGTGCAAATTATGCAAAACGTACGTAAAACCAATGGTTTAGTAAAACCACCTTCGTGAAATCCACCCTAAGTGTAAACACTAAGTTTAAGCGTTACACTTGGTATGTGAATACGGGCCATTTTCAAACAACAACAAACAAGAAAACCCCCATTTCTATATTTTGTCATGTAGCCCAAATTTATATTACAATGTTTCTACGGGAAACCAAAAATATATATGTCATAGGCCTAACCTTGCTCCAAATAAAAACTTCTCCGGTGAAAAAACCCTATTGCGGGAAAAAACCCTATTTTATTTGGCGATATTTTTTTGCTAAACTCACCCATTGTTGCTACAAAAGTGGGTTCATCTGGGCTAACAACTTGCGTAGACTTAATTGAAACCGTTTATTTGGCCGCAATACGTCGTTTTTTGTTGTTTTGGCCCATACCCCAACACCCCTTAGGAAACCTGTTTTGGTGATGTTTCACCAAAATTTGACCTTTTTTGGAATATTTAATCTTTAGCTGCTGCGTACCACTTGAATCCAAAAATTCTAGACGCGGGCGGTGTTTGTCCTCCGTTTCTGACGTATATAATAGGCGCAAAAATTTATTTTTAGTGCTTGTAAATATTGAAAAAATGCATATTTCGGCAGAAGTCATTTGTGCCAAAAATGGTCGATTTTTGAAAAATTATTGTGAGTCACATGGGTGTCGGAGAAACGGTTTTTGATTCCATACTGCAGCCTAAGAGTTGTAGAACACGATGAGTTTATACGTAGATTGAGTTTATTCTCACTGCTAATAGAACAACCGAAAAAAGTGATAGGGTTTTTCCCCGCATTAGGGTTTTTTCCCGATGGTTTCGACTTTCGAGGCTTATTACTCAGAAACGTGAGTAGTTAGAATCCATTTTAATAGTGCAACAGTTAGACAAAAGATGGCCGTTATAACAGCCGCGAGCACTAATGGATCCGGTTTATGGATTTATTTTTTTACAAAAGATAACGGAATCTCCCCATTATTTACTAATAGAACCACAAAATTAATCTCAAATGTAGAAATCACAGACGAACTGGTCCAAAAGTATTTACGAAAATCACCTGCTAAATTGTCAACTGGACCAGACTCCCTCCCTCCATTACTTTTCAAAAACCTTGCTCGCTCGCTTTCTTTCCCACTTTTTAAAATTTTCAGTTTCTCGTTAACTACAGGAAATGGGGGACAGTGCGTTCCTTCAAGCAGGTGAGCGTAGTTAGGTCCCATAAAAATTTGCTCACTGGTTCCCCTGTACACAACCACATGGACTCTGTAACAGCTATTTCATTGATAATCTCGGGTAGAATGCATAAATTTAAAACCCTGCATGTTGCACTTAATAACCGGAATTTCTGTTGTGCTTGCTTTAATTTTGTTGCTGCTTGCTTGCTCTGCATGATGCTGTTATTTATAGTCCGTGTGAGTGTAACTGATGGCGCACACAGCTTGCACTAATATACGCAATTAAGGTGGTAGTTCCAGAATCGCAGTTTTTTTACGTGACGCTTTTTTCAAAGCTCTTTCTTAGGGCCTTTTCACAAATTATATTAACTGGATTAGATTAACTAGATTAACTTCATAACTCAACATAGGATTAACGTAAATGTATAAAATTTTGCAAACAGATGGAGATGACATAGTTTAGTTATTATGCAAAGTTTCCTAAACTTTCATCAAACTAATCCTTAGTTACTGAAGTTAATCTAGTTAATCTAATCCAGTTAATATAATTTGTGAAAAGGCCCTTAGAACAACAAGTAAAGCAGGAATAAAATGCTGCAATTTTTCAAAACAAGACTCAAAACTGTCTACTATCACGTTTTGATCACTGATAAAATCCAAAGTTAAGACTAGCTACCCCACTGGCTTACAGTTTAGTAAGCCAATGTGGTAGCTAGTGTTAACCATGGTATTTTACACCAAATAAAAAATGCTCTTGGTGTTTTTTGGTGTAGTTTAAGAAAATCGTAGTCTCTTTACTCATTGTGTATAGATCTGTCAGAAAAACGTGTCACTGCGATTATGGAACTTCCGCCTTAAGTATTTATTTTCGCTGTATTTGCATGTAATGCTTGCTTAGTTTTTGTTTAGACTGTGTTGGTGAGAAGAGTAAACTAAATAACTGCGGTTTCTTCTAGCGTAAAAAGGCAAATTTACTGCTGCTTGTTGGTTGTAATATAGACTACATTCTCCCAATTACTCCCAGGAAAAACCAAAACAAGATAGTTTGAAAAAAGGGCGTTAGTTTGAAAAAACAGACAAATACGTTGAACAAACAATAAGTAAAACATTATAACTTATAGGAAACGACTTAAAAATAATTTTATAAGTGATATCTAGAAAAGTAATGTATATGGTTAAACGCAAAGCAATTAGTAAGAAATCAACAGATGAGTGCGAGATTGTTAATACTTAACTAAGGTGGTTAGTTGGTGCTTGCGATCGTCTCCAGACCGTACCCTGGTTAGACGGCGACTCGTCAGTGGATTCATCAACCAGGGACATGCTTTTGAAATTTTGTGTATAGAAATAAAACAAAAATTGAACGTTTTTATACGAAGAAATGAAAATATCAAAAAATTGGTTTCGTCGCAGATCGCCTCATCTAGGTGACAACAAAAACACACGTATAGTTTCATGCTTCAACGGTACTATAGCTGAATTTTCAATTCCTATGGTAACTGCGAAAAAATAATAATAAATAGCTATGGCTTAATTCGAAAAATTTTTGGAAAATCCTTTGAATTAAGGCAATTCAGTTTGTAGCAATATGGATTAGGTTTAGTAGTTTAAGTAGATTGAGTTTAAGTAGTTAGTTTAGTTTATTTTGCTTGATGTTAATCTTCACACATTTAGGCTGGCACTTGCCATTAATTAATCACGCCCCTTTCCCTTGAGTTATTTTTTTACGATGACCTGCGTATATATTTTTGCGTGCCGCTGTTGCTTGTGTGTATACTGTTTTCAGTGCATGTTCGGGTGTCGCTTGCTGCTACCGTACCGTGCGATCCCAGACCCCTGTGAATTACAAAAGTAGGAGAAGGACAGCACAGGACTGTTTAATAGGTTGAAAAAGCTAGGTATGTCGCCTTGTGTTGCATACTGGTATTATAACCTTGGTTTTCTGCTGCCTGCTTGCCTTTTTTTAGTCTAATCATGGTTTTGTTGTTTGTTTGCTTAGAGTGCACTGCACTATTCATGCTCAACTTAATGGAGTTTTAGCTGTTAGTTTAGTTTTGGAGCTTTTGCTTGCTGCCGCACTGTCCCTCACACCGCCACACAATTTTGGTAATAACTCTTTGGATCCCCCAGGTTGGGTTATTAAGCTATTAAGCTATTATTGATTATAAAATTAGGTAACAGTAATTTATGCAAGCTTTCTTCTAGGTATATACCAAACACACAACACTAGACTTCAGTTTTTTTTTTAAATTTGTCCATATATATTTGTTCATTTATTGTTTACCAAAATGTGTTTGCAAGATGCGGCCAAGATTCCAGGTTTGATCAACAATCAAAAGTAAATCATTTACAGCAGGTAATGAGAAGACAGAAAAACGCACTCATCAAAAACGGTATGTTTAAAACCTCTAAACGAAACACCTTTACACATATGGGATCCGCTGAGCTAAATGTCGCTTGCGCCAAGGCCAACAGGCTTGCGGGGAGGTGCCCCAGCCACTAGACGGGCCCCAGTAAACAACACTTGTGTATTCCATACGAATAAAACACACGTCGTCGGGGGTGGAGGGTTGAACAACTTTAGCTATAGTAAAACACCCGTCTGTAGACGGACTAGAAACCTAGTGGCTGGGGTGGGCGACACGGGAACGCCAGTAATTACCGGGCCTTCCGCTCCCCCAGCGTGACCCTCTGACTGTCTTGTGGCCCCCCACAGCCAGGCACATACACACTTACTACTGGTACTGATTGCAGCCTGCTGTTTTGCCACATGGCAGTTCTCTCGACCTTGAGAAGGTTGAGTGCGGTTTGTGTAATTTCCGAACTCCTCCATAACCGTGAGGGTGGTATCAATAGAAAGATCTTTCAAAACTCTAGACGTGATTGATTTTCGATTTTTGATTTCTATTTTTGATTTTGCAAAAAAACGATTTTTCAAAAATCCTTTGTGTTTGAGCGACTACAAAAAGTGCTGCGAGCCAAAATTTGAAAATCGAAAAACTTTCACGTCTGCATTTATATTCTTTTTTTCATTGTGCAAATTTTCAACTCGATCGCAATCGGCAGCGGGGACCTAGGTCCAAAAAAAGTAGTCGATTTCGCTACACAAAAATGTAAGGCTTGCCCACACGTTTCACTTTTTCAAAAATTAGACCTTTTCTAGGACTGCATATTTCCGTTGAAAAAGTTTCCAAAAGCCATACTCAATTTTTTAAGAAATTAAATCAAAAATTTGACTTTTTCGAAGATTTATCAGCTTTTTAGGTTTTTCATTTTTGATTTGCATTTTCACGGCTAAATTACTCAGCAAAGCTTCAACGTATTCTTATGTTTAATACATCAATTTAAAGCTAAGACACCGCACATTTCAGTGATATGAGTGATCATTTGTCACAAAATTGTCAAAAAAATTTGAAAAAAATTTTTAATCACAATATGCACATCAAATGAAAGCCCTTTTCATTCTGAATAACTTTTCTTCAAGACATTATGATCAAAAATGCAGCTGAAAAAAATTAAACGCCAAAGTTGGTTTCCCTAAGCGCCACCTTAAGGGGGCGCTCCGGGAATCAAGGATTTGGGCCGTATTTTTTAAAAACAGCCAAAATGACCTAGCATTCTTGAACAAAAGTTGCCCAAAATACTATTTCTGATGTTTTGACGCGCATATCTCCATTGAAAAAAATTTGAAAAAAATTGGACAATTTACTGATTTTATTCGACTTTTACACAAATTCAGCAAGTAAGCCAGTGAATCAACGCTTTTTGAGGTTTTCCAAACAGACGATACGTAAATTTTATTAGTCGTAATAAAATTTAAAACAATTTTATTGCGTTCTGTGCAAAAAAATCACACAAGAAACCATTTTCAGAAGCAGCAGACTCAAATATAAGCTGTGTGAATACAAAACCAATTTTTCGGCATTCGATTATAAAATGCTGGTAAGATATTTTTCTACAAAATTCTGCACAATTATAGTCTTAGGCTTTGCGCAGTCGAACAATTTTTTAGTTTTTTAAAATAAAGCTTGGAAATTTTTTTATAGGAATTTTATTGCTCAGAGTTCGACTTCGAAAACACATAATGACATTTTGTATCCAAATCCGACATAAATATTAAAAACCAAAATAATGTTCAACTAGAGAAGCACATAAGCGACATTTTGGTATATAAAGTGTGACTATACGCAAAGTATAAGCAGAGTTATCGTTTGCCGAAAATTCACTCACGTTTGGTGCTCTGGGAGTCACGTGACATGATCACGTGATTTGAAATTTTGCCTCCAGTGTTCCTTTGTGCCATACTACATATATGTATAGTAAAGTTTGACATTTGCCAACTTTTTTGCCAATTTTCGATGTAACCCCCGATTCCCGGAGCGCCCCCTTAAGGGGGCGCTCTGAGTAACTTCCAATAAATCAAATTGCTATAATTTTTTGTTTCTTGCTGATACGAACTTTTTTGCTTAAGTGCAATCAAGAGGAACACCAGGCAAGCATTTTTGCAAAGTTTGATGAGTCTCGGAACATTTTAGCAAATTTTATGACTGCATCAAAATCGAAATTTTGAAAAATTTGACTAATTTTTGAAATGACGTAGCTCAATGGTGTTTCAACCAAATTTCACAATCTATAGCTTAAATTAAAGACAATTATTTTGCCGAGGTGCCATTTTTGTCGAATTTTCGTTACCGACGACAAATTTTTAGTTATTTTAATTTCTATCAAAAGTGACGTTTTAAAAAGCCTATCATATTGAGCCAAATCATAATAGTTACAATTCAAGAAGTTCGGCACCTCCATATACATCTGCTCTAACATTCTGCAAAGTTTCAAGCGGATCTGTTTTGGCAGCTGACAGTAATCGTAAAAAAATGTACGCTATAGCCCATTTTCAGAAACCTGAAGTTTGCCTACACATACGTATTTTCCAAAAAATAGAGCTAATTTTTCTGTACTAAAATCCGTTGAGAAAAGTTTCAGAAGCCGAAAAGTAGCTAACGAAAAATTAGTTTGAAAAATAGTGTATTATTGTCAATGTTGGTCAACGTATTTTGGAAATTTTTTTAGAAAGGTTTGCCTACACAAACGACTTTTTGAAAAGTTGCAACTGGCAATCAGCTACAAAGAACTGCTTCAAAAAGTACCAAAAGCCATATAGATTTTTTTTGGTATATCGATTTAAAGATTTTTTCCCATTGAAAAATAGGTTAAAATTTCAAGTTGAACAAAATTTGACGTTATATACATCAAATGAGAGCTAATTTAATTTGCAACAACTTTTCTTCTTGAGTTAATTAACGAAAACTTACGTGAAAAATTTTATCGCCCAAAGTCGGTTATTCAGAGCGTCAGGTTATGGAGTCGGAATAGTGGTTACAATTTTTTGGAATCAAAACAAAGGCACTATGGCCCCGTTCCTTTCGAAAAATTGTCCAAATTCACCAGAATCGTCCAATTTTTGACCTAATTCAAACTGGCCTCAATTTAGGCTTGGGCTTAGATTTAGGCTTAGGCTCAGTATGGGGCTTAAAGGCCGATTCACACGCTGCGATTTTACTGCGATTTTGCCGCTGCGTTTTCTCCGCTGCGGCAAAACGCACTGTCTGAACAGACGCAGCGATTTCAATGCGGAATGGATGCGTCTTGATTTTTCCGCAGCGTTTTAAACTCCAGACTGCAATTCGACCTGCGATTTCACTGCGCTTTGATGCTGCGGACGTGTTGGTTTCAACAATATTAGCAAAGCTGTTTATCATATTTTTAAAACAGTAAAGACGCAGCAAAATAGTTTGCGAGACGCAACGTTTGTTCAGATGCTGCGTTTTGTGTGCGACACCCTGCGTCTTGCGTTTTGCGTCAAAATCGCAGCGGCAAAATCGCAACGTGTGAATCGGCCTTAAGGGGGGTGGGTTTTGGTTTTTTTGGTGTTTGGGGGGGTGTTTGGGTTTTTTTGTGGTTTTCGGTTTGGGGGGGTGGATTTTTTGGTTTTGGGGGGGGGGGGCGTTGTTTCGCCGGCGGGGGAGGTTTTTTTTGTGTTTGTTTTTTTTAAATTGGGGGTGAAAAAGGTTTTTTTAGGTCTCTTTATGAAAATAAAATGGTATATCTGAAGAAAGCTTAGCGCCAAACATGACTTTTTGAAGTGAGCGCCACCTTAAGCTTAAGGCCGATTCACACGCTGCGATTTTACTGCGATTTTGCCGCAGCGTTTTCGCCGCTGCGGCAAAACGCACTGTCTGAACAGACGCAGCGATTTCAATGCGGAATGAATGCGTCTTGATTTTTCCGCAGCGTTTTAAACGACAGACTGCAATTCGGCCTGCGATTTCAGTGCGTTTTGATGCTACGGACGTATTGGTTTCAACAATATCAGCAAAACTGTTTCTCATATTTTTAAAACAGTAAAGACGCAGCAAAATAGTTTGCGAGACGCAACGTTTGTTCAGACGCTGCGTTTTGTGTGCGACACCCTGCGTCTTGCGTCAAAATCGCAGCGGCAAAATCGCAGTGTGTGAATCGGCCTTTAAGGCCGATTCACACGCTGCGATTTTACTGCGATTTTGCCGCAGCGTTTTCGCCGCTGCGGCAAAACGCACTGTCTGAACAGACGCAGCAATTTCAGTGCGGAACGCCTGCGTCTTGATTTTGCCGCAGCGTTTTAAACGCCAGACTGCAATCCGGCCTGCGTTTTCAGTGCGTTTTGGTGCTGCGGACATGTTTGTTTCAACAATGCTCGCAAAGCTGTTTGTCATATTTTTAAAAAAGTAAAGACGCAGAAAAATAGTTTGCGAGACGCAACGTTTGTTCAGACGCTGCGTTTCGTGTGCGACACCCTGCGTCTTGCGTTTTGCGTCAAAAACGCAGCGGCAAAAACGCATCGTGTGAATCGGCCTTTAGGCTTAGGCTTAGGTTCAGGGGCCGTATTCTCAAAATTACCTGCAGGTAAAGTTAGGCTAACTTTACCCACAGGTAAGGTAAAGGCAAAGTTAATTCTGTGGGTAAAGGTAAAGTTAAAATTGAAAACAAGGTTAAGATCAACCATTGAGGTTAAAAATTTGCACAATACATTAACTTGAAAAAACAAGAAAAACCACTTTTCTTGCCCGAATATTAAAGATAACCTCAGCTATCACGTTGGCTTTAGTCATAGTTTGAGAATACGATTTTACCTTCACCTTACCTGTGGGTAAAGTTAGCCTAACTTTAGCTGCAGGTAATTTTGAGAATACGGCCCCAGGCTCAGGAACCATAAAATCGAAATTTTCAGGAAAAATCCTGCCAGCTTAGTTTAGAGAATCCTGCCAGCTAAGCCTAGACGATGCCTTAAAACATCATAACGCACTCAAAACTATCCAAAAACAAAGATTATAGCCGTTTTTGGCTTCGAACTTTGGCCTACGGTCACTTCCAAAAACACTGAAAATGCTATTTTCAAGGGGTCAAATTTCAGAAAATCCAAATTTGTGGATAGGGGTTCTATTACAAAAAATGCTTCCCTTAGGGTGCCCTACTCCAAAAAATAGGTCCACTATTTTTCCCCCTCAACTGCACTTGATCCCCTAAGCCTAAGCACTATATAAGCCTAAGCCTGAGGCTTAAATTGAGAGAAAAACCTGCTGAAAAGCATCAGAAATATTTTTACCGCAATAAAACACCCCAACTAGCTTCATATTTTAAAAAATGACGCAGCTATAGCCCGGAATTTGTACTGAAACGTACTTGTGCTGTAACGCTTCAATCAGCCTGGTCCAGGTAGCTTCAGAAAAAAAGTGAACTGATTTATAAATTTTTTTCAGCATTTAGTAGCTTAGAAGTTGCTCTTTCAATGGTAGCAGCAGGTCTTATTTGATTCAGTATTTTTGCATAAATCCAATTTTGCGCAAAAAAAATTTATGTAAAGTTAATTTTTGGACAAAGTTTGATTTCCAGCTAAAGCTTACATCCTACAAACTTCTAACCCAGCCTGCTCGAAAGAGCGTTCAATTTTGACACCCCCTAGGTTTGGGGATGTAGGGGGACTCCGGATCATTAGACGTAAAAATGGCGTTTTTCCGACTTATTCGACCCCTAAGGGTTTTAACGCCAATAATTTCACTTCAGGTTTTTATTAAAAGGGGCGATAGCTATTTTGGGCGCATGGCTGACGATGGGGGTTTCATATTTTTATTAAAAGATGGGGTAGGAAGCGAATCAGGGTTGGCGCGACAGCGCCCAACCCTAGAATAGGAGAAAATCCACTCAATGCGGATTTTTGAAATTTAATTTTTTAATAACTTAAAATATATGCAGGCGAATGACTTTTAATTTGGTGTGTGTATCCGCCTAGTGGAAGGCTATATGCCTGCCAAATTTCGAACAGATTAGTTGAGTCTAACTTGAGATATGAAAAGTTGTCTTTTGCAAACTTGACACTTTCCCTCTTTTTTTTTCAACAGCTCTACCGGACCGGACGCTTGTAGGGTTGTCATGATTATATGTTTTTCACATTTAGTTTGACCAAACTTAGAAAGTAACGGGCCACTTTTTTCAATTTCGTCGCCGTTCGGTCTCTGCTGGGAGCGGGGAAACCCCTTTTTTGGGGTCCGAAAAATTTCTAGCCAACTTTTGAGAAGTCACGCAAGTGAGGTAGCCTCCATCTCTTGCATACAGGGTAGTGTAGTGGTGCTATAGTGCATCTGCTATTTTGGAGTCGATCGTGTAACTGTACCGCTGGGGAGGGGGCTCGGAAGGTAATTCACGTGTATTAAGGGCTTAGGCTACCTATGGGCAGTGCAGCCAAGACGGTTACAGATAGAGGTCTGTCGTTTTGTATGCGAATATAAACCCATATACTGCGCATTGCAGGGCGCTATTAGTTTTGCAGTCAGATTTTCCTGATAGCCAGAACGGATGCACCCCCCTCCGGCACCCTGCCAGCATGGTTTTTCGTGAGTTTGTCAATGTATAACGCTTTAATGGTTAATCATTCGTGCTGTATTGTTATGATGACGCAATAAATACGTGCAGGGGTGTCAGTTGATGTTGTTTGGTCAGCGTCGCGTATGGTGTTTCACTTTGGCACCCCAGGCAAATTGGCAGAAGTCTCAGGTCGCATCAAAAAGTGACCACCTAGGCTACTTTTGGGGTGGAAATTTTTTTTCGATTTTTTTTCTTGAAATCCCGCTTCTAGGATTTATTTGGGCCCCTGAACACGAATCTGGGGTTAGTTTTTGCCTATCACCCCCCTGGACCCGCCTACACGGCCCCCTCAGGGTACCCCCTCTAGGGGGTCCTCAGGGGTCAAATTTTCGAAATTGAGATTTTGATGTCTCTAGGGGTAATTTGGTCCCCTGAACACGAATCCGAGGTCCATTTTTACCTAGGACCCCCCTGGACCCTCCTACGACCCCCTCAGGGTACCCCCCCTAGGGGGTCCTCACTGGGGGTCAAATTTTCGAAATTGAGATTTTGATGTCTCTAGGGGTAATTTGGTCCCCTGAACACGAATCCGAGGTCCATTTTTGCCTAGGACCCCCATTGGACCCCCCTACGACCCCCTCAGGGTACCCCCCCCCCCTAGGGGGTCCTCAGGGGTCAAATTTTCGAAATTTAGATTTTGATGTTTATAGGGGTAATTTGCCCCCTAAACACGAATCTGAGGTCCATTTTTACCTAGGACCCCCCTGGACCCTCCTACGACCCCCTCAGGGTACCCCCCCCCTAGGGGGTCCTCACTGGGGGTCAAATTTTCGAAATTGAGATTTTGATGTCTGTAGGGGTAATTTGGTCCCCTGAACACGAATCCGAGGTCCATTTTTACCTAGGACCCCCCTGGACCCTCCTACGACCCCCTCAGGGTACCCCCCCTAGGGGGTCCTCACTGGTAGTCAAATTTTCGAAATTGAGATTTTGATGTCACTAGGGGTAATTTGGGCCCCTGAACACGAATTCGAAGTCCGTTTTCGTCTAGGACCCCCTGAACCCTCCTACAGCCCCCTCAGGGTACCCCCCATAGGGGGTCCTAAGGGGGTCAAAATGGGGCAAATTTTCGAAATTGAGATTTTGATGTCGATAGGGGGTGTCAGTTGATATTGTTTGGTCCGCGTGGTGTGCACTGGTCCACTTTGGTGGTAGCCCTAGCAAAGTGCCAGAAAGGTCAATTTGACAAAATTTTAAAATATTTTCAATTTTTTTGAATAACTGAAAAAGGTTAGTTTGAGTTGCCGAACATTTAACGTCACGTTGACCAAAATTAATGTGTTAACCCAAAATAATGACAAATACGAACAGGCCAATTGTATACTGTTAGTGGCATTGTAGAAATGAGTATGTAGTGCAGCATACACATGCGCGACTATCACTTTTCAGAATTTATTATTTTCATACAAATATACAATTCAAGTGTCAGCTTCCTGTCGTCAAGTAAAATGGCTGCAGCGGAAAAAGAAATAGGATTATTATAAAAATGCCCTTTCACCAAGGGCAGCAGTGTGGATAGAATAGGAAAGTTGGCTGATCTTATAGCGGAAAAATGCTAATAAGCTTGTCAAACACCCGGGACAAGTTTTGCAGCCGAATAGGGAAACTCTGCTTGCTAAATGAAGCGGACAAGAGTTGCGTCAGAATAGCAGTCGCCCGACACGTTAGTGCTTTCTGCACCCTATTCGCGCGAATTAATCAGCCATTATCATCATCTGCACTGTTGCCGGAAAAGTGTCATGTACTTCATTGGTTCTTGATGTTATTTACTAGGCAAGCTACATATGTCCTCAAAATCATTTTTCATCCATAATATATATAATAATCAATCGATCGCCATTCATTTTTATTGTTATATGTAAATGTAGTTCAAGCTTATATCAATTCTACAGTTATTTGTATTAACTAGAGTTATATGGTTGTATTGTAACATTTTATGATTCGTATTGGATATTAGTAGTTAATGTCTACAATGTTAAGTTGGAATACGCCATTACTCATTTGTAATTTTCGAGAAAGATGTCTATATACAAAACAAAAATAGATTGCGCGTAGAGAAATTTAAATGAAATATATACCTGTATGTATCTGTAGAGTATTAATACTTTATAATGTATACACCTGACCCTAAGTCCTGAGTGCTAGTAAGCGTGAAAAATGTTTTTCCTAATTATTCGCGCGAATAGGGTGCAGAAAGCACTAACGTGTCGGGCGACTGCTATTCTGACGCAACTCTTGTCCGCTTCATTTAGCAAGCTGAGTTTCCCTATTCGGCTGCAAAACTTGTCCCGGGTGTTTGACAAGCTTATTAGCATTTTTCCGCTATAAGATCAGCCAACTTTCCTATTCTACCCACACTGCTGCCCTTGGTGAAAGGGCATTTTTATAATAATTAGAATCGAAAATAATTTCTCCCCCCCGCTTCAGTCTGACCGCACTTGTGTATATATACATGCACAGGCTTTGGTGAAACATGATAACAAGGAATAGTGCGCCACAGAGTCGCAGTCGCAGGGGTCTGGGGGCGGCAGCCCCCAGAAAAAAACTTTTGATTTTTAAATTTTTTTGATTTTTAAGCCAATGTTGGACCATAAAAAGCAAAGGGGGAAACCTTGTGTAAAAATTTTCTGGGAAAATATTTCAGCGAAGGAATTCCCCTTCATCCCCCTCCTGGGTGTGCCCTTGTCAGACAGTGTATATATCACACAAATGCAGCATAATGTACTCATGTACACATGCGAATGCGTAGGTTTTGATGAAAGACACTAATAAGGAATAGTGAGCCACAGATAGTTGCAAAGGGTCTAGCTAGGGGCAAATGGGGACGCTTGTGTAAAAATTCAGTGGGAAAAAATTTCTTTCTGGGGGGGGGGGGGTGGGGAGAGTTTTCCCCATCCCCCCTAGGTACGCCCTCGTCACGCATCATTTATATATATATATATATATATATATATATATATATATATATATATATATATATACAGTGGCGGATCCAGGAATTTTTTCCGGGGGGGGGGGGGCGCGACCCCCCCACCCCGCGACCACTACAAAAATTTATAATACAATACAAATTCACTGATGCGGGGGTCTGGGGCGGCAGCCCCCAGAAGCTAGCTAGACGCCTTACTGTTTTTAACCCCGGGATAGCCTCTAAAATCTGCTACTTTTATCAAAACACACAGTTGCGAGAAGCCCCAGGATAGCCCCCGGCCAGAAGCCAGAGTTTTTATAAAGTTTTGACATAAAATTTGCATAGAAAACGCGGGAGTCTGGGGGGGGGCGGCCCCCAGAAGCTGGGACTTTTTCAACATTTTTAGAGTAAAAATTGCATTGAAAAATACGTTTTAAGCAACACTTGTCGTAAAAAACAAATAGGTGCAGGGCGGCAGCCCCCAGGAAAAAATTAAAGAATTTTTGATTTTTAGGCCAAATTTGGTAGATTTGGTACTAAAGTAGATATATATATATTAGTGATTGAACGGGATTGAAGTTCGGGATCGGGATTCGGGATTTTTGGTTGAGATTTTTAAAAAAATTTTCGAAGTCGAATAGTACATTTTTTTAGTATCGATGCATAACGTGGAATGTCCTGACAAGGTGAAATATTGATTTGTAAGCATTGCTGGAGTTTGAGGGCAGCAGCCCCCAGAACCCCAGAAGTCAGGTATTTCGTAATTGGATTTTCGGCCTAGTCAGTTATCACTTTCTTCAGTGTCAGCAGAAGAAAAGTGTGGATTACGAACCAAAAATTTACAAAAAATGTTGTATTTGCTGCAATAATTGGAAGTGCTGCGTTACACTTTTACGAAGGAAAGGATAAAAGCAAGCATGCATGCAGGGGCGTAGCCAGGATTTTCAGAAGGTGGGGTTGCACCTGTCTACTTTTTCGCTCACTTTTTTACACTCACTATTCCGGGGTCTTAGGGGTGTCAGCCGCCAGAATTCATTTTTTTTGCATAACAAAATGCAGTGTTGGTCATTTAAATTAAATAAACTCAGTGTAGCCTGGGTCTGGGCCTTGGGAGCGGCAGCCCCCAGTAAAACACAGAATTTTTCAGTTTATAGGCCGAATTTGGTCAACTGGAGACGTATATATCAGAATTTTTTTAGACAACAAAATTGAAACAAAAAGATGGGAGCGTCACATCAGACACTGTATTACACAAGTAAATGCAGCGTATGTAGTCTTGTAGTCATTCATAGGCTTTCAAGAAAGATAATAACAAGGAATAAGCCACAGTTGCATGGGTCTGGGCGCAGCAGCCCCCCAAAAAAATTTTGAGAATTTTTGATTTTTTGGCCAAATTTGGTCAAATCGAGACGTATCATTTCGGCCGGGCGTAAAAACCAAAGGGTGGACCCTTGTTGAATATTTCTTCAAGTTCTGCCAAAAGGAAGGGGTCGGTCGCGACCCTTGCGACTCCACGCCTGGCTACGCCCTTGCATGCATGTATGAGAGGAGGTGGAGGGGACCTCCCAAAAAAAGGGTAGGCGGGAGGGTCCAGAAAATTTGGGCTAAATTTAGTAAAAATGGCAATTTTGCGTAATTTTTACGGAATTTTGAAGAATTTGGGGTACTTTTGGTCAATCAGGGGAGAGGGTCTCCAAAGTTTGGCCCTGAAAGGCCCCCTCCCCCCAAACAAATTTGACCCCGTTACATGTATGAAAGCAAGCGACATTAAGTCACAAATTTCCATCAGCATGGGATTAGCTAGCAGCCTCCCTAAAAATCCAATTTGGAAATTTTTTACTTTTAGACTGAATTTGGGCAAATGGAGACATATCAAAATTGGGTCGGAAAATTTGAGCCGTGGGTCGACCCTTGGGTACCCACATCAACCTACGCGGGTCGCTAAATTTTTCCCGACCTCCAAAACCTGAAAAATTTACGACGTCGGACTCCAATTTTAGAGAAATTATAGTAATGCGTAATAGTGCAAAGTTCGTTTAAAGTAGCAATGTGAATAATGTACACTATGTACACAAGTCACACTAAAAATAATTAACAGGCATATAGGTCTTATGCAATGGTGGGTCAAAGAGGGTAGTGGGTAGGCTTTTACAGCGCGCTTTGGATTGCGGGTTCCCCACGAGTGCTGAGCCGCGGTTTGGGTTGGGTTGGGTCGCGGATCGAAAATTTTGATCCGCGTTCACCTCTGTGTGGGCCACATGAGAACTTGAACACAAAATAAACAAGATGAGTGATGAACAACAACTGTTACTGTAACGAAGTTATCATGTCATATAGTAGCGGGGGTCTGGGGGCTCTAAGCCCCCAGAGAAATTTTTTAGACAATTTACACGAAATTTGAAAATTTGGGACGTACAAAAACTTTTGCAAAATCCCAAAAATTTCGGGATTTGAGTTCGGGATCGGGATTTGCGTTATTTACCTGGGTTATTTACCTGGGTGCCCACCCTCGCACCCCGTACGCAAGGCATTGATTGGTCGTGTGTCTTCTTGATGCGGTTAACCGAGCGGATGCGGCGGTGGGCATGAAGCCGTTAGAAAACAACGGCTATTGGGGCTCCTCTATAACAAAATCGCAAGCAGAAACCACAGTCTATAGCTGAGGTAGTGCTTGCCAAACATGGAGACGGGATTTGAAAGTCGCGACTGATGGAGCAGTGACAACGCGTTCCGGAAGACCATTCCAAGCTTGGACCACCCGGTGAGCGAAGAAATAGCGACGACAGTCAAGTCTCGGGATATGGCGCACCCGAAGCTTATAGACATGATTTCTTCGCAATCGCTCATCAGTAGCCCAATCAAATAGTTCTTCGACAGGATAGTCAATATGTCCGTGAACGATTGAGAATAGCAAAATTAAATCGTGGCGTAGGCGACGTGTCTCCAACGTTTGCAAATTCAACTCTCGCAATCGTTCGTGATACGATAAATGTTCCAGTCCGGTGATCAGCTTAGTCGTTCGACGCTGTACGCGTTCAATTAACGCAATATCACGCTGATAATATGAGGACCAGACGGAGCTACAGTACTCCAGCTTGGACCGAATAAAAGCAAAGTAGAGAGGCAAGATGATCTCTTTGGACCGACACTGGAACGAGCGTTTGATAAAACAAAGTAGCCGTTCGCACTCGCTGACTACAGTACTGCAATGAAGCGATGGTTTCAACGTAGTAGATATAGACCCCAAGATCCTTAATAGAATCATTATTTGGAATAGAAACGCCCTTCAGTGCGTACTGATGTCGTGGGTTGTTGAAGTCGAAGTGCAGACAGCTGAATTTGTCAATATTGAACAGCACCAACCAATCATCAGCCCAGCGACCAAGGCTGTTCATGTCGTGTTGAAGGCAACCAGTGGACATAGCAGCAGCAGGGTACGAAGAAGATATGCGCCGCGAGAGTTTGGTGTCGTCAGCGAATTTCCACAATTTGCCAGTCACGCAGTCGTCAATATCGTTGACGTAGAACAAGAAAAGGGTTGGGCCGAGCACAGAGCCCTGCGGAACACCAGACGACACAGCGCACAGACTAGACCTTGAATCATCGACAGTAGTGAACTGAACTCGATCTGACAAAAATGCTTCGAACCATCGGAGCAGATTGCCAGCGAAACCATAACCTCGTAGTTTCAATAGCAGTCTACGGTGTGGTATATACTCGATCAAATGCCTTGGCTAGGTCCAAATAAATGACGTCCACGCTGTCACCAGCATTTACGACTTCAGTGACATAGTTCAAGTAATCGATAAGTTGAAGCTCACAGGAACGTTTGCTCACAAATCCAAATACTGGACAGCAAATTGCGTTGCTGAGCAAAAGTTACAACTTCAGCTTGAATTATTCTTTCCATCACCTTGCCACAGGGTTGGGCACCGGAAAAAAACGGTTTCCTTTTAGGTAGTCGCAAGTAGTGCTAGAAAGTTTCATGACAGTTATAATTTTTAATATTACATTTTTCGTGACGTCGGACCAGCTTATTTTTTTACTACTTTATCTTAAGTAACTTCGAGCGGTTGTTTCCTTTCAACAGGCCAACAAAAAACAACTTGATTTTACGAAAAATTAAATTCAACGTTTCAGTTGAATTTTTAGCATTCTCAATTAGAGCGGATCTCCATTCAATCAGCAAAATTGGATCAACATTCAAACATACGCCCTATTAATACTAACAAACTAATCCCTATAAGGTTATACATCTATTTAATGGATAAATTTTCGTATTGGTACACGTACATTTCGACAACAAATCAAAATATTTAACCAGAATGCAACAGCATACAACTTTTAGGCAATTATCCAGGGGTTTGAGCTGTTCTATTTGAGCCAACGCCAAGAAATCCTTTCTCTAGACGCAATTCTAACCTTTTTTGGCGAAAAGTATATATATAATATGGCGGTTTTCCCGTTTTTTGTGAATTTAGGCAAAAATTGTTTAAATTCTATTAAGGTCGTAGTTCCAGAATCGCAGTTATTTTGCACGAGGCTATTTTCAAAGCCCTTTTTCAGGACAATCCGTACAGTAGGAATAAAATGGCTACAACTTTTCGAAACAAGACTATAAACTGCTGTAATCATGCTTTGGTCATTGAAAAAATCCAAAGTTAAGACTAGCTACCAGATTGGCTTACAGTTCAGCAAGCCAATGTGGTAGCTAGTCTTAACATTGGAATTTTACACCAAATAAAAAATGCTCTGAGTGTTTTTTGCTGTAGTTTACGAAAATTATAATTCCTTTACCAATAGTGTATAGATTTGTCTGAAAAAAGGGTCACTGCGATCATGGAACTACCACCTTAAAAGTCCAATTTTGAATTGCGAAGTACATTAATTCTTCAAAGGTTAGAATACCCACCCTGAATGGCAGAGTTTGAATACACTTTGCAGTTTGCAATGTCAGAACCATTCACTCTTCTGTCGACTTTAGAACCCCACCAGTAAACAGATAAACTGACAGCGAACTTACCCCACCTTATCCTACACTCCTTCCTACCCCACCATAACTAAAATTAAACAAATTTTAAAACAGAAACACTGGCTATTATGGTAGTTATAGCATCTATCTAGTCCAGAAGAAGCTTAATAACCATTGAAGAGTCACCTGTGAATAATAATGAAGTTACTAAGACGCAAAATGTAAGATTACTTTTCAGAACTACTTCACCATCATTTTTGGACATCGGAAAAAACTCGGAAAAAAACCGGTTTTTTCCGGCCGTAATTTTTTTCCGAAAAAAACCAACCCTGCCTTGCCAATAGACGGGGTCAGACTGACGGGACGATAATTAGTTGGGTCAGTCTTTGATCCTTTCTTTAGAATAGGATTAACGTTAGCTGAGAGCCAATCTTTAGGGCATACTCCGGTTTGCATGGATACTTCGAACAGACGAGACAACGGACGGGCGAGCTGGTCGGCGCATTCTAGGAGAATCTTGTTTGGCAGACCGTCCGGGCCCGGTGCACCGCAAGGTTTCAGCGACTTCAAAACCGCAAGGACCTTCGATGGGCTAAATTCAATGGAATCCAGCTGATCGTTAGTACGCATGTGAAAGCCTGGAGGCGGGTCGTTGGTGTCATTGATGAAGACAGAAGCAAAATATTGGTTGAAAGCATGAGCACAATCCTGGTCTGTGGTGGTGACGGAGCCATCTTGGCAGCGTAGTGGGCCTGGCGCAGGCCGCGTTTTATGTTTAGCGTTAACGTACGACCAAAAGGATTTTGGATCGGAGTGAATATTCAATTGGCCGCGAGCCTCTGCTCGAATCGCCGTACTGCTCCATCCGCTGCCTTTTTTAGCTCTTCACACCGGATTTTGTAAATTCGTAAAGAGCGGTGAGTTCGTGAACGCTGAAAAGCCCGATAAGCATTTTTTTTGCTTCGTTAAAGCTCCCTGATACCGTCCATCAACCCACTTAGGGCGTGGTCGGTTAGCCTTAGCAGGCTTAGCTTTCGCACAAGAGTCCAGCACAACGAGTAGTTCGGCTCTTATATGGTTCCACAGCGTGTCCACATCTGTAGACAAAGGCAGACGATCATTCAGATTCTTTAGTTTCTGGCGAGCTAGCGTCCAGTTTGCCCCCCACAAATTATAACGTTTGCGCGAGCGCGACGAAGGATTGTCCATATACAGCTGTAGTTCGGTCCAAATAGAAAAGTGGTCACTGGCGCCCAGTCCGATCTCGACAGAAACATTACTGACCATGTATTCTTCGTTTGTGAAAACTAGGTCCAAAATAGAGTTGCAGCGGGTAGGCGAATAGACATGTTGAGTTAGGCCCCCTTCCAAAACAGATTCCATGAAATCGTCACAATTCGGTGGCCACCTTTGGTGGTACCAGTCGACCTCCTTCATGTTAAAATCACCAGTATGTGATTATCAAAATATGTGAATAACCAAACGAAGAAACATTGGCCAGAATACTGTACAAGCGCGAATTTTCTTCAGCAGAGTTTGAAAATGGGCGGTAAGCACACACAATAAGCAAGCGATCAGATCCACGGAGAGGTATTGAGGAAGCAAACGACTTCAGCGTAAGAGAAGGAATTGAAATTGATCGCTGGCACGGGTCGCAAAGCATTCTTAACGCAAAGAATAACACCGCCGCCAATATTACCAATACGGTCGACTCGGAATGCGTTCTAACCTGGCAGTTGAAATTCTGAGTCAGAGATGTCAGCGCGTCCCCATGTTTCGCAAACACTAATTATATCCACCCCACCCGATTTAGAAAGCACAAAATCGCGAAATAAGTTAAACTTGTTACACAGGCTACGGGCATTTAAAGCTAAGCAAGTAATAGAGTTAGGTTTAGCATTAGAAATACATTGATTAGAACAAACGGCGTTACGCACAGAAACATATTATGCATTGTTAGTAGATGAGCTGTAGACAGAAATCACAGAATCAACCCTGCTTAGTGCCCTAAAGGGGCAGCAGGGTTAGCAGCAACTACAACAGAATTAGAGCCAGAGTCCGGTGTAGACACCGGTAGGTGTTCATTTGGAGCCGGCTAATTGGGATCTCTACTACCTGGCTGAGCACCCCAATGCGGGGTGGAGAGGACAACCCGCCCATTCCGAATTACCGCGGACTTTCCTGTTTCTCTTGCAGCCTTCAGCTGACTACGCAGTATTTTGTCAGCAGCCAACTGAGCTTTCGTTAGGTCTGGTTTGATAATAACTTTTCTAAAGGCAGTATGTTGAAGCTTCTTAGCATTTTTCAGAATCTCTTTTTTCTGCTCAACACTTCCTAGCACAACTTTCAGCGGACGGGGTTTGTCCGTATTCCTGCCCTTAGCACCCAGACGCACATTAGCCTTAATATCGTAAGTAAACCCCGGAGTTGTGTGCACTGCGCCCACGATGTTCGAAAACGCTAGCCGGTCGGCGGCAACCCGATCAGCTGTGCCCTCTGATTCGTGTTCTCGTAAGTCGTAACCCAAATAAAACCAAGTTAGTTTTTCGAAACTCGATATCCTCTATTTCGCCAATAACAGATGAAATTATTTTAGCCGGGGTCTGACGCTCAGTGGTTTCGCCTTCAGCGGGTGTCGGCGGGTGCGCAGAAGTCGGGCCATCAAGGCGAGATTCAATAGCCTCAACACGTTTTTTTAGCTCATCGACGTTTGAATTGACCTCTGTTATGGTCCGCAGAAGGCCACGGGCACTCGGAGCGCAATGAACACAATACCAGGTAACCTGATCGTTTCTTTTCGCCAATTCCTTGCAGAGTTCGGCAGAGACACCGGCGCATTTCCGGTGGAAGGTTCGTCGGCAGAAATCGCACTGGACGGCAGAATCTCCTTGGTCCACGTTGATCGTTTTGACATCACAGCTGGGCAGGAAGCAGGATATAGGACCCTCTCCTGGAGTACTATTTGACCGCGTGGCCCGGTTCGTCGACGGAGGAGCCATACTCAAT
Source organism: Trissonchulus sp. WLG1_4 (assembly GCA_030248245.1). Lineage (NCBI taxonomy): Eukaryota > Metazoa > Nematoda > Enoplea > Enoplida > Ironidae > Trissonchulus > Trissonchulus sp. WLG1_4. The sequence goes on along the minus strand of JASANF010008361.1, from coordinate 18 downwards.
CAGTAACCCTGAATCAAA